>JASTWQ010000514.1:0-129044 GCA_035220615.1 Leptothorax acervorum | reverse complement strand
TAAATTAATAATCGTGGCTATAAATAAGCGAACAAGGAAAGAGAAAAAAAAGCACGCACGGTTCATTCGCATCGCAATAATTACTAATCGTCGCTAATATATAAATAAACGAGGAAAAAACAATTCGCGAGACGTTTGAAGAGAAAAGGCGCGCGCGGTTTAGTCACATCGCAATAACGATTGAACATAAATAATAGCGATAAAATCATTTCCGAAGTCACGGCGTACACGAGCGAGCTGGGATAAATAAGTGAACACTAACACTAAAACATATGTATGTCGAAAAAACAGTTTTTTTATTTCCCCAAATTTATACAATACAAAATGGAAAGAGATGATTTTTATATGCACAATACAAATGAAAAAAGATGATTATATGATGATTATTATCGTTGAAACGTAAGGTTTTCTTCTCAGAAATCTCGTATCCTGTCGGAATCACAGGTGCTTCACTCGCTCCTGCCGTTCGGTCCACCATTCGTGTAACTTTATGACATTCTCCATCGCGCAGTTCCTCGTGTGACGATAGCAGCGAAAAGGCCTGACCGCGGTCAGCGTTCGCAGCCTACCGATGTCCTCGTAATCGGCATCGATCGTCTCGATCGTGACATCAACGTCGACCGTGTCCCCGATGAGCTCTCGCAGCCATTTCTTCTTCTCCTCTCCCTTCACGTACACAATCGGGACGGAAGAGGAAGCGGAATCGGAAGAAGAATCTTCCTCAACAAGTTTTCCGCACACAGCCTCTCGGATGATACACTTAGCGTGACAGTACTCCGTGTCGCCGTCGTTCCATCCAAGACCGTGGTGATTCCGCGTCAGCCACCTCGCTTGACTTTTTTCCGCAATCGTCATGATGTGCCATACCCTCGGTGGATAAAAAACATGGTGTGTAAGCACGGTCCCTTTCTCAAGACCGCAACCTCTTTGACTACAAACTTTTCACCAACAATGAATCCCTGTAGATCCACGAATGTTGGTACGTCCGACATAGTTACGATCTCGTGAACGACTGATAAAAAAATGAATTTACTCGAATTATATACATATATTCCACTGCAAGATTATGAATAATAAAGCAGCCTCTTTAACCGCAAACTTGAAATGAATTTACTGTCGCTACAGAATCTTGCGCACAATATTAATCTGCGAATTATATATGTATTCCATTGCAAGATCATGAATAATAAAGCAGCCTCTTTAACCACAAACTTCTTTCCGCAACGATAAATCCTTATAAAATCAGCGAATGTCAGTACATCTCATGAGCAAATGATAATGAATTTACTGTCGCTACACAATCTTGCGCACGATGTTAGTCAGCGGATTATATTCCACCACACGGTCGTGAATAATAAGACAGTAGGCCGTTGTATTAGGTTCTACATTGCGTTTACACTCAAACTCTATACGAACATCCGCGGTCGCGCTTTTTATCGATTCGTTCTGTCGTGAACAATCCATCATCACGAACGGGCCCCATTCCTTGAACAGGGTCAGCGTGAGGAGTACCTCATCGCTTTCGCTTCCGTAATAAGACTTTCAAAATTTCCCATACATGTCATACAGTATAGCGATTCTACGATTATCAAAATCCAAATTCATATCGTCGTAGGGATAAAAATCAGAATTGAGATACAACTTAACATTCGTAAGATTGCGAAAACGGAGGCATTTTTAAATATGTTGTTAATTCTTCCAGTTTGCAGCGCGAAAATGACGTATCTCGGCTTCTCCAGCTGCGTCGCGGCTTTCACGGCCCACGAATGCTTGACTGTGGTCTGCAGCAGAGGGTACTCATACAGATCCCACGAGCGAAAACCCATGCTCAGATAACGTCCGCTCTCCAACGTTCGCAAAAGGGACAATTTATTTACATCGTTCAACATCACGTGTGGCATTCTCCATTGCAGCTTCGACAAAGTGATTTTTGGATCCTTGTTATGATCCGGCGTCGTCACGATGCAATTGGCGTCGTTCCGCGAACGTATGAGAATAAGTTCGTGTCGCGCGTTTATCACCACGCGCCTATAATCCTCACAAAAATCGAGAAGCGTGTCAAGAGGTACGCAAAAGTTGAACTCGCCAATTTTGGGCCTCGGTCCAAGGTTCCATCCAGCGTTCTGCAGTTTTTTGCTCTCTCGGCGGTCAGCGACACGAAGTTCTTAATTGAGCTCGTTATTCCGACGTTTCTGTTCCTGTCAATCTCGACGCCATTGAGCTCATATCGAATCTCATCGAACATAAACGCCACGCAGTTGTTATCCATTCGCGTCTCCGAGGTAATTTCCGCAATATCGTCGGAAAGCGTCCCCTCAACGTAGAGAAAACTCTCGCAGGGTAACGTGTACAGATCCTGCTGTTGTATCGGTATGCGTATCTCGTCGCTGTATCCGAGCGTGGTGTTGGCGTACGGATTATACGTGTGTTTCAATCTTGACAATGCGCTCGTCGAAATTGGCTCACCACCGATGCTCAGGATGTCAGCTATGACGATTGTTTCGCACAACGAAACCCAAGGATCGCAGAAAAGCAACGTTCTCTACGCTTAGCTCGTTCCTCTTTTTCCACCACCTCGTCCTCTCGCTCCGCGCGCCAAACGATAGCGTTGGTGGCTCAACGACAGCGACAGCAGATGCGCTCTTACTTTCTCCCGCGGACGACTCGTTCAGAACGAGCATCTTTCACACACCCATATATCTACACCTCTGCGTCGCACATGCAGTCGAAGCGTTATCTCCTCGCCACGAAAATCGATCGGTCGCCCGTTTTGATCCACCACGCGCACCGTTATGTCAGTGACACTCCGCGCGATGATCGGGAGATAAATGATGCTGCGTCGGCGTCTCCGACAGTTTATATCCCGGTGGAACGTTCGGCGCAAATTCGTGTATCGTGTGCACCAGCATACCGTTGCTGTAAGCCCCCATGGTAAGATTGCATTCCACGCGAGTGATGTTTCGTCCATTATCTTCGTCGGCTCGTCGGACGCGTACCACCTGTTCGGCTTGAGTACGCGATTCGTCGAAAAACCCAGCAGAGAACAGATGTTGTTCGGTTTGGTAAAGTTTACTCTGTAGGCGCACTTAATCTCACTTCTCATGGTGTTCTCGTTGGCGCGAAGAATTATCGAACGTTCATCCCCCTTCTCTTCCTCGTTATCATATATGTAATCCTGGTCGTCATCATCCACGCTCGGGTACACGTCGTGCGTAACCGTCGACGGTTCCGCACCGATAAACACCTGTCGCTTGCAGAGAATAGCGGCTCTCAGATATCTGCCTATGGCACGCAGTTCATACGATCCCTCGGGAATCGTAATTGTCTCGTCGTTTTGGTCGAAATAAAATTTATTGTTCGTAGAGTTAACGTTCGGTATCGTGTTGTACGTCTCGAAATTCGAGAGACCCAGCTCGTAATCACCGTCGCTCAGATCCAGAGCGGGAAAGTAGCTCGCCGCGAGAACGCTGCTTCTCCCGGTAAACGTAAGTGTCAATGACATGACAATGAACGATCGCTTATTCAGGAAAATCGTCTCCAATCGATCTCTCGAAGAAACCGCAGACACAGCTGACCGCAGATACTTCGATCGAACGTCTGATACGAACGATAGTTGTACGCGATATTCACCTCGCTTCCGAGATATCGCACAAGTTCCCGCGGTGGACGAAGGTTACCAAAACCGTCGAAGTAAATCGCATTGTTTCCTCTCTTGGCGTAGGCGACCCAGTGCGTGCCCGGACCAGCGGCGTTGTCGAGATTTACAATACCGCTCTCATCGTTACGCACTCTCGTTGGCAGCGCGTCACGCATAAACACGCCTCTGAAGAAGGGTATGCGCAAACGGCGCGCAGAGCGACTCAATTGCTCGTTCGTCGTAAGACCAGACAACGGTAGATCAAGTGCGGTTAGCGTTTCCTTCCACGAGATTTTTTTTTTTTACATCTTAACGACGACGGTTTTCTTCTGATCGTCCTCGCGCCGCCACCGCTACGTTTATACTGCGTGAGATACAATCCACGACCTTCTGTCGCTCGATTGTGACGCTGCAATTCCTCAAGTTGACGTCGAGCAGCCTTGCTGTCGTTCACCGCTTTCGCTACACCGGTCGCTCCACCGATCAGAGATCCGAGCGCTCCCAGCATCGGTAAAAGTGGTAAAAAGCCTCCGCGTTTCGCCGCGGGAAGTACCCTCCTCCTTCTCGTCGTCGTGGTCCTCGTCCTCCTTTTCCTCGTTCCTCGTGTGCTCATACCCATACCTTGCAGCCGGAGGCTACATTGTCGACGGCGCGAACCAGCCAGCCTACGTCGGAGCCTGGCACCCCGGCCAGTGCGACATCCTCCGTTATGAGGGAGTGCACCGTCGCGGTGGAGACACTGCTCGCCACGCAGCAAGGAGAGAGGCCACAGGAGTAGAGATGGCCGGAGACCAGCGCGAATGCGATGCGCCAGTTTTAAGTTGATTTTGTTCCTTTTCCGCAATCGCATGCGCGATCTGTATAATATACTCGTTTAATTTCATTTTTCTTTCTCGTTCCCGCTTAAAGGGATATTATGATTAATAATATATATCTATGTGTGTTATATAAATATATCCGACATTTACACGCACACTATTAAAGGCTAAATTAAATAGACAAACGCCTTCCTTTTCCTGTTTTGTTTTACGGTGCGTGTAAATTTATATAGGTTAAGCTTAGTTTTAGAGGGGACTAGCCCCGTGATTCAGCGTTATCGCGCGCCAGCGTGAACATACACGTACATACGCGCGTCATACACACACACCGTTACGGTGTGCGCGAGGATCGCGCGATACCATAGTTTCACGCGAGACATAGGTGCAGCGCGAACAATGGGCACTCATCACACGCGAATAAGCGATCGCCATCCGCGACAAATGATTGTGCGCTGATAGTCGCGCACACATGTCATCCATGCGAGCGGATGACCTAAAACGGTATTATCGATCGCTGGGAACACGCTTCACGTGTCTACCATCGCGACGCAATGAGTGTGCCGCGAGATCATATCACGAATATCCGTACCCGCGGACAACTATATCTACGGGTTAGCTGAACAACGGCGAGCGACGCAATCGTGGTTACGATCGAGTTCGACGCCTGTGCGGGGAAAAATGTAGCGCAGGCATAATCCAGGTAAACCGGTGTTACGAATGCGTTATCGGGACGTCGATTAGGACATCCGTCGCGTTAGATTGGATTTCGTGACGTTGTGCGGCAAAGTCCCAGCACAGACCTTGTACAGCCAAACCACCATCGGCAATGGTCTTCCGAGGTCCGAAATAGGGTGTACATCGAGTTTCACCCCGATCCGACCTGGGTGCCGGAAACACCCACCACGAGCACCTTCCACGGGAACGACCGTGTGCGATCATCTTATTGGGGTCCCTAGGAACGTGTTCCACCGAGTCCCGTCGATCTACGATGCCGGAGCCGGAAGTTCCTGGCACACACCACCTACGTCATCTACGGGAATAAACCTATACGGATGCATTTCCGGGAACATAATAAGCATCCCTATCGCGATCCCACGTAAATCGAGGCGATCCGAAGCCGAGATCCTGGCACACCCGTCCCGCTGCAAAAGTAGCATATATATGTATACATATATCGTAGCATCGAGCGTAGACATCGAACGCGAGCGAGATCCATGGCCTACAACATAGGATACATGCATAATTCGGTATACGGGCGAAAATTGTAAAATCCCGAAAATCTGTAATATACGATATTCTCAAACATGTATTTGCGATCCGTCTCTAGCGAACGGGAAAATAACAGCGTGAGCAAAACAACATTCCTGCGTGTTTGTCAGACCATACGCAGTTACCGTCATACGGCGATCACGTGATCACCGATGGTCCGATGTGACAAACAACGTAGGAGGGGGCAGCGCCCAGGAGTGGGAACGTGCGACGCGACGAGCGATCGATCCTGGTCAGTCTGTCGGGAGAGCTCGAAGCGCTAGCTCAATTTAAATAACTGTTGTTCTCGTTACAACCGGCGAGACCCACGAGTTCGCGAATTATGCGTAATAGTGAGTCAGTTTATCGGGAGAACTCAAAGCGGTAACACAATTGACACATAGCCGAGATATTCTCGTAACAACCGACGAGACCCGCGTACGGAGCGATATCCGTTAACCAAGTTTTCGTGATACGTGAACGCGATCGAGACTTGTGATAGCAATTCGAGCTCTGATATCCGTGTAACAAGGCGCGAACAGTCATACGGGAGAATACGTTGGATTCTCACGATCACCGATGATAATCGAGCGGCGGAGTGTCGGACATAACGAATATATCCGAGTTTTCGTGATTATACGCGACACACACGAAACTGTATCCAGCGATCACAGTGTGACACCGCGGGCGATAGTAAATCATTGTGAAACGCATTGTACTGAATATTTATTGGTGCATCATCCGTGACGATCCATTGGTCCAGAGCATCGTTGGTAGTAAGCGGCTTCTACGAAGGAGGTCCATCCGTAAGGCGAGACGCAGAGCGGCCAGCAGCAGCAGCAGCAGTCCGGAACACCTGAAACAGAAAAAAGAGAGAATTAGTCGACAGATACGGTTAGTAGTATACTTACCTTTCTCGATTTAGGGGATAAAATCGAGTGGCGACCGTGCTACGCGAACTTTGAATATATTTCGGTAGTTAAACGAATAAGTTGTGTCACGCGTGAACCTACGTGCCCGGTTACAACCTAACCTTGTTTTTACTTTCATGGCAGCCCATATGGCGGTCGCAGCTGCTTTCTCGCCGAGAGTCGAGTCACTCGCTGTTACGCGCTTGCGCGCTCTCTCAGCGAGCGCTAGATCAGCAGAGTGTCGATCAACGAGATCGTTGCTTCGCGAATAAGCGATGTCGTGCTCGCGACACGCCGTGTCCAACGGATTTACACCTCGATCTCCGCGCGCTAGCCGCTTCGCGAGACGAGTACCGGGTCCGCAGAACTGATAACCGGGTACATGTAGCTCGAAAGGAAGAGCATTTATCGTCTTGTTTAACAATCCACCGCCGATACCGCTACTGTGCGTTGCGCGCGACATCCAACGCAATCCTTGATGAGTGGCGGTGGACCGTCTATGTGTGACTGATGCCACGGTCGATTGTAATGTTCCAGGCACACGCGGCAACTCGGCATCCGCTCTCAGATGATTCGGCAGTTTGCTCCACAGTCGTTCAACACAATCGGAAAAGTCGCGCAGCAGAACGATCTTCGGCAAGTACTGCAACTGTTCGACAGTTCGAAAATATCGTGCTTATCCGTCAACAGGATAAACATCGCGAGTGCCGCGCGAATCGATCGACGATTCGCGGTACAAGTGTAAAAAAACAAGTGTGCACGCACGCGCGCTATACGGACAAATGAGATTCGTACGACAGCCGCTGACAATAGGAGTGTCAAATCTCGATCGCAAAACGCGACTGACATCGAGCGGAGCGGTTCGAGAAGCGCAACGACACGGCCCGCTGTTACCGAGCGCGATACGCTGCATCATTTGTGGCCCCTCCAATTGCGGCAGGACAAACGTTCTAATGAGTTTGCTAGAGAGTCCACACGGGGTGCGTTTCGAGAACGTGTACGTGTACTCGAAATCCTTGCAGCAGCCAAAGTATCGATATCTCGAAAAGCTACTCGAATCGATAGACGAGATCGGTTATCATGCGTTCACCGATAATCGTGACGTCATACCACCGAACGAGGCCCTACCCGATTCGATATTCGTGTTCGACGAAGTGATCTGCGACCGACAGGACGCGATCAAAGAATACTTTACAATGGGTCGACATTCGGATGTCGATTGTTTCTATCTCTGTCAGACGTACGCCAAGATACCGAAACATCTCATACGCGACAACGCGAATCTACTAATCCTATTCAGACAGGACGGTACCAATTTGAAACACGTGTACAACGATCACGTGAACACCGATATGCCGTATGAAGAATTTTGCGCATTATGTCGCGAATGTTGGCAACGCAAATATGGCTTCCTGGTAATAGACAAAGATAGCGCGCTACGCAACGGCAGATACAGACGTGGCTTCAACGACTTCGCCGTGCTGTAGATCAATCAGTCGGTAACAATGAGCAGCGCGAAAATAACCTCAAAGGACACCGCCGAGCGGGAGAGAACCGCGAAAGAGATCGCCAAGACGCGCGGCTCGATTCGCAGAAAATACAGAGCGTTGAAAACCGGCAAGATAAAGAGCGATATCGCTCTCGAAAGGCAATTCAAGCCGATCATCGATCCGCTGAAGCAGATCGCCGAACGGGGAGGCGAGCCCGAGGCTGACGACGACTCAAAAGGTATCGTCGTTAAGAAGAAGTACGAGGATAGTGACGACAATGGAGAAATCGCGCGGGAAACTAAGCCTAAAAAAAACGATCGAGCACCACGTCAGACATGCTCGCGATTCGTTCCACGCCTCTGGAACCGCAAAGGTTGTCGAGCATCGCTTCGGACACGCTCGCGATTCGATCCAGCACGCCTCTGGAACCGCGAAAGTTGTCGCTGAGGGAGGAAGACGTCTTCCAGTCGCCGCAACCTTCTCTCGAAACTTCCATCAGAGAGGCTCTGCAAACGCCGGAGGGACGCGAGAATTTGCGAAAGAGTAATTTAGGACCCTTGGGAAAAAAATACGTGGACGCTCTTTCTTCGGCGGGGACACGATCGATCACGTTTACGGCGTGTACTTCACGAACGATGGCCCGATGCTCGGCGACAAACGGTTTGAAATGCTCGCGAACGATTCCGTAATCGTGGACGGAGTGACATACAAGGGCACGCCCGGCTTGTACGAATTGATCTTCAAGAGACACCCCGATGACGCAATCTACACCAAGGATGACCTACACAAATATAGAAGTCTACTGGTGGCGACGAACGCTCATAAACGCGGTCATAAAGCTGAGAATCCTATCAAAGGTAACAAAGGGCACAAGTACGTAGACATCATCGCTCCACTCGTGACCCGCGCCAGAATCGGCAGCGCTAGAAAGGGCGCCGGCGTGACCAATCTACCGTCGACCATGAGATTGAATCACAACAAGATAGATTACGTTCATTGGGACGATTCCAACGAATTTGTAAATCGTCTTCGTTTGCTCGACGCCTCGCATCGAGCTGGCAACACCGCTCACGACAATGAGATCGTATCGATAATCGAGGAGCTTCGCGAAGCGGGATTGGTTATAAATTGAAGCGCCACGTCGAACGCAACGGCAGTACGATTTTCGATGTCGGTAAACAAGTTTGGAATGTCTCTGGATAGAGACGACGGAAAGTCGCGATCATCGTCAATCGGATCTCTACGAAGCTACGTGCGCGACAGCGCGCTCTGTCTGAACGACGATTCCTACGACGCGAGGGAGCGCAAGATACGACGTCTAGCCGCACCGGAGGTCGACACCGACGCGACGAACAGGAGCTACGTCGAGCTGGCGCTTCGAGATCTGCGAAACGATATCGAAAAGTTTCGCGAGAACACCGCGAGCTCGCTCTCAACGGTAAAGAACGAAATGGATAAAACCGTGACCGACAAACTGAACGAATTACGAGATACATTACAAAAATTTCAAAACGACGTCAGAGAATTGAGTGAAAAAACGGTGACGCAAGAATTATTCGACGAGACAGTGAAAAAAATTAAAGACGGCCTTCGCAAGGAAGCGGAGGACATTCGCAAGCTAACGGAGGACATTCGCAACGCCCGCGAGTTCAAAAAGGTGACGAGCGATTGTGAAGTGGAACAGGCAAGACCAAACGAAATTGTCGGTCTTCTCGACTCTGGCAAGAAGAGCTCTTCCTCCTCGACGTAGAGCGTGATAATGAGCGTCGAGAAACGAAAACTCGTGAAGGAACTGCACGCGCCGGCTCGAAAAAACTTTCCGCGGCGTCGCGTCGTAGTGCGCGGCTATGACGATCTGTGGCAGGCCGACGTGGTGGAGATGCGTCCCTACGCGCGGCAAAACAAAGGCTACAACTACATATTGACGGTCATCGACGTGCTAAACAAATACGCATGGGCGTTACCGCTCAAGAGTAAGAGTGGAAAGGAGATGGCCGCGGCGCTGTCCAAGATATTTCGCGAGAGCACGCGATTCCCGAAGAATCTGCAAACGGACGAAGGAAAGGAGTTCTACAACACCGACGTACTTGAGATTCTAAAAAAACGCGACGTCAATCATTACTCAACGTACTCAGTAATGAAAGCGTCAGTAGTGGAGAGATTCAATCGCACACTCAAAGAGAACATGTGGAAACTCTTCACGCTTAACGGAACGTACGAATGGGTCAACGCGTTACCGAGTCTGCTGTCGAATTACAACCACCATCGACATCGAACGATCGGAATGCGACCAGTGGACGTGACACCCGCTGTCGCCGAGAGACTTCTATCCACGGTGTACAGTCGCACAATCGCCGCAAGATCGCCGGCCCGGCGAAATTCAAAGTAAACGATCCGGTACGCATAAGCAAATTCAAGACGATATTCGAGAAGGGCTACACTCCAAACTGGACCACCGAGATCTTTCGCGTCGCCAAGGTACAACGGACCAATCCTGTGACGTATCTGCTAAAGGATTACCGTGGAGAAACGATAGCCGGAGGATTCTACGAGTACGAGTTGCTCCGAGTGTCCAATCCCGATGTCTACCTCGTGGAAAAAGTGCTGCGCAAACGGGGTAACCAAGTGTACGTGAAATGGTTGGGAATGGACAGTTCGCACAATTCCTGGATAAATAAGACAGCTGTATTATAATATATTTTATACTGTTATATATTTTTTTTATAGAAATAAAATCGTGTACATATTGCGATATACAAATATTCTTTTCTCTCTCTCTCACTTGCGCCGATATATTATAAATGCAGTTCTTCGAAACTAATCCTGCTTTTATGTAATAAGCGCAAGAAACAATACCGCACTTTATTTATTCTTACATTATGTTAATGTTATATAAATCTTTTTTTGGCAAAAAATTCTACAATTCTATAAAATGTCACATTTATGAAAAAAAATATAATGTACATTCTGTTGATTCGACTGTTGTTACACGCGAGACAACGAGACAAAATAACCCCTTGGAAACATAAAACCATCTCGCTGGGGTACAAAAGTCGATTGTGAAAAAAACAAATTTTGTCACAAAAGACGTTTGTACCCCAGGGAGATGATTTTATTAAAATTTATTGAGACAAATTAGACTCGGGAAACATTTACCAAAGAAAAAAATAAAAAAAGTTCCTAATTCGATGTAATCGCAAAGCCATGGGGATTGAGCGAATTGCAATACGCCATGTATCTTTTGTAACGCGAAGACCGTGACGCATGCAATTTTTGAAAATTGTGATAGTGTATGACGTAACGCTTCTTATCGTACACAGTCGCGTGGAGCTTGACGAAAAAACAAATGAAAAAAAAATAAAAAATTCATGATTGAAGATGAGAGCTACACCACGCTCTATCTTAAAAAAAACCTTTTTTGGTTCTTTGTCTTCCGAGCCTATTTCAACATTTTTGTTACAATACATTTTTTTCTATATTACAACGCATTAAAAAAACAGCGTAGTTCTTCCCCATATATTTTAAATATTATTTACCGCCACTAAGGCAGCGTAGTTCTTCCACCAAGAATTAATAAAAAAAATATAATGTGATAAAGAGAAAAAACAAAAAGAAATTAATAAAAATCTAATGTGATAATAGAACAAACAATGGAAATATATATTATATGTATATAAAAAATTAAAAAAAAACACCGTAGTTCTTCCCCATATATTTTAAATATTATTTACCGCCATTAAGGCAGCGTAATTCTTCCACCAAAGATTAATAAAAAAAAATATAATATGATAAAGAGAAAAAAACAAAAAGAAATTAATAAAAAATCTAATGTGATAATAGAACAAACAATGAAAATATATATTATATGTATATAAAAAAGTATCTCGCGCGTTTATTCTTTGCGCGATCCCCCTCCATTTTCCCTCACTGATATTCCGTAATGTCCCCACGGTAGAGTGTCGAAGGATTCGGGCGCAACGCATCGTTTATCGTCGTAGGGACTAAGAGCTAGCTTCAACTCGGACACGGTGTACACCTCGTGCAGCTTCGAGCGCAAGCACGACTGACGTCGCGACTGCTCCGTCACGTTGAACAGACACCGCTTGTAATCGTCGAACGTTATCATTCTCGCAACCACGTTCCTCTTTACACCCTTTATCCTCTTAATGTCGTCTTTACCAATCACCTTCAGAGCGTACACCTTCGCTCTGAGCCCTACGAACTCAGTCATTATCGCACCGTTGTTTTCATCTTTCATCAGACCGGGTATTTTCTTGTTCGCGCGCGGCATACCGTACGCATTGCCCTCGGGATAGTCACTCGTATCAAATCTCGCGATATCGCGCCTGATATTCTCGTACGCATCGTCGCATTCTAGGTGATATATCAAGCTATCGGTGTCCGTGTACATTAGTTTACACCTATCGCGATACAACGGTACCATGTAATTGTAATGAAATTCATACACGAGCATCTTAGATATCTCTAGAATGCACATGCCCACGTAGATCGGCTTGTTGTATTTCACCTCGAGCTTGCGTAGCTCGACGGCCATCAAATCCTCCGAGAAAACGCTTCTACTGTGAAAATTCGGCTTAACGATCATTGCCTCAGCGCCGTATACCCCGTCCCAGCGCGTGACGAGACGCACATCGACATGCTCGCGCACGTTCTCCATTGTTTTTCCGAATACCGCGTTGTTCATCAATTTGTACATATTTCTCTCAAACTCGTTATTCGCGAGAGTTCTAAATCCCGTGTTAAGCTCTATATAACTGCTAAGCCACCGAGATTGCGCGAATCGCAACACACGATAAATCTTCGTTACGCACAACCCGTATCGCACGCATTGCTGCAAATTTCGATAATGCACCACGTAACGCGACTTGTCATAGAGAGTGGCCAGAAGTTTATCGTACCGTTTTTCTGAAGGCTTTTCTCGCATCGGGCAGAACGGAAGATCCGCGTGGGCGTCGTGGAGCTCCCGCGGATACGCGAGGTCAACCTCTAGGATGTAACCGATAGACGAGTCCGACGTCACGGACATAACGTTAAAGCTCTTGGGATCGTCAAGCCATCGAAAGTCCGCGTAGGGTAAGGGCTCGCACATCGCCCAGCCGTACAGATTGTCCACGTCGAAATATATAAGGTACGTCGACGGTTCTGACGAATCGTACGACGACATGTACTGGTTGTTGGCTCGCGCGTATCTGTGCGAGCATTGGCTAAGACCGCCGCGAATACCGCGCTCCACGAACAGCAACATATCAATATCGGTAAGCAGTTCGAATCGAACACCCGTGTGCTTCAACATAGCGTCCCACGTGTATCCCGGTAGAGTGTAATAGTGCGCGGGATCCAATCCGTAACTGTCGACGCAGTTGTTGCGAAAATTTTCGAAAATATCCGCCAGAAGCAATACATCCGTCTTAAGATACAGGTCGCTGTACTCGCCGAGATTATTTACGCGAAAACGACGCCAAACGTTCAACGAGTGCTCGTAATCGCTCTCGCTCGCGACGTCGCCGGACAACGAACTGTAGAAGGCCACGCGCGGTGGCAGCTCGGTCTCCGACAGTTTATCCACGCTGTCGAGATACTCGTACGGAAATACGCCCTTTCGCGTGAGCAAATCGAAATCGTCCTCGCTGATTTCCCAAAACTCAGACCGCGTAATCCTCAGCCTGGACTTGTCGAGATACGACACTAATTTCTCGAGACTGGTACCAAGAAACCTGAACGAATCCACGAATCGTAACTTAACGCGATTTCCCCAACTATCGTGCTTCGTCTCTTTGACGTTCTTCGTGAACGATATGTACGTCTCCTTGTTGATCGGCAGCAAGTCGACACGACCCTCGAAACTGTTGGCTATGTCTTTGATAATAAAATGAGCATCGTAACCCGACAGATTGTGAAAAAACACAGGAATAACAAACGAATCTTTGTAATTCAAATTACAGGACAAATGTGCGGGACCTCTGTACCGACCGGTCAAATGACAGTGATCGCGCACACGATAATCATCCTGTTGAAAAAATCTGCCGCATATATGACAACGCGTCGCGCTACAAAATTCACTTCTCTCTTCCGACGTGAGCTCCGCCATAATCACGTTTCTAGTGAGTATCGTTCTCACACGATGCACGATATCGTTGAGCTCATTCACGAACCACGACACGCAATCCTCGCCGCGTCGCGATCTGTACATGGATAAACTTTGATTGTACGAGCAACACAGATAATAACCGACGCTGAACGGTCTGTGATGCTGATATATATAAGTCGCGTCGTATGTCGCTTGATGGTCCGTTTCATCCCTCTTCTCCAGCACGCATTCCAGGTCAGCGTACACCACGAAGGAAAGTCGCTCTTTCCTGATCTGATTTTGAAAAAACAGCAACTTCTCGTCGTCGCTCGAAAGAAGAAAGGCGCAGTCGTTCATCTTTCCGCAGTCCACACCGTGAGCGATCAATCTCTCGCTCGTACCGAAGTAGTGCAGACAGCTGAAAGATAAAAAAAGAACAGTATACTTTGGTCCGTCATATTTTTTTAATTTTTTTTTTTATACATACCGATCACATATATTCTTCTTCGAATTATTACCGCTCAGCTGTGACGACACCAATCGAGATAGATTCCTTATCCACGCGTAATGACCAACGTTATCGCCGCGTCGCGCATCCTTCAGGTACAACAAATTAACGTGACGATCTCTCTTGTCGTCGGTGAGACGCAGAGAAACAATCACTTCGTTCTGCACGTTCTTCCTCTTCCTATTCGTCCTCACCTCTCCCTCGCGAACGGTGAACACGTTTACGGATATATCGTTGAGACGTTCGAATTTGGTGATCCGCCTCAGAGCCACGGGAAACTCGATTCCCTCAAAATTCAATATCGCCGAATAAGGAGGATACTCGTGCCATCTTCCCGGATTTTTCGGAACGGGATACAACGCGGCGACGATCGACCGAGCGAAACACGCGTTGTCCATCCGCTTCACGTTGACCACCGATCGCGTATGTTTTATCCACGATGGCATCTCCATCCAGCATCCCGCGCACATAGGATTGCACTTGTTGACATTCACCATCAAATTCGATATACGCGACAACGCCCATCCGCTGTCCCGTTCCTGAAACTCTTCGAGAGCCGTTAGAGTTACGTCCATCACGCAACTATCGTACCATTCTAGCAGATCTGACGTGGGAAGAAGCATATAGTTGCTCGTAGCGATACTCTTGACCGCGGTTTCACCACTCGTGATGACAAATTCTCCATTGAAAAGAGTGTTGACCTTGATACAACCATGTCTCTCGAGATTGTCGCGCACATGACCGAGCACCGTGTCTCTCGCCTCCTCGAGAAACCGTCGAGGCTCGACGTAATCCTGATTTATCACCACACCGGTCAGGACGCGTCTATCGAAGGCCGTATCGATCTCCGCCCACGAAAATCCTCTCGACGCCGACGCCGACGCCGACGCCGACGCCGACGACGACGACACCGACGAAGACGTGGATGGTTCATCGAGACCGGCACCCACGTGCGCGAGAAAACGTCGACATAGACGATTCCTGACTCCCAGTAATATCGCAATTTGACAGGCCAAAGAATTGATCTCTCCAGTGAACGTCAGTCGAGATCGTCCGCGACATTCTTCGCGCATTATCTCTAGAAGCGCGTCACAACGTCGCGACCATGCGCGATACGAATCTACCGAGTCGACGCTCGTCTCGCGTTCGACAAGATCGCGATACTCTTGCTTTTCACGCTCCTCCATGTTCTCTTTATCGCAACCACACGGCGTAACCGTCCGAGGGTATTTCAAATTTTAGCCTTTCACAAATATCGCGACGATACTCGACCCGACTCTTACCGTTTACCCCCCTTTTCGTGATACGTCTCGGAATTGTACGATAGTAACGCACCGCTCTAGAACTGTACGCGATCACCGTTTGAATCCACACTTCCTCTCGCGGATCCAGAATTCCAATTTCCCTTCGCAAATGATACGTCGGCAGATTCCATCGACGGTCCTCCTTCACCACGTGGCTCCCTAAATATTCATTTACGTGACACAGACTGTAACACCGATCGAACTTCCGAGAATCATCACTAAGAATGCTCGCGGTCGTCGACGTCGATAGCGTCTCGTGGCAACACAGATCACTATCACTGTCGTGATCCTTGGACTCACAATCTGAATTCTCAGAACTCGAGGAATAGGTGAAAGTCGACAGATGTGCGACTGCGTTGGCATTTTCACTACCGCTCGCGTCGGACGCGATTTCCTCATCCTTTTCCATTTCTCGACATTTTTTTTCCTTTTTTCACAATCTTTGAACGCGAAAAGCAAGAACGACGCTGCACCGCGCGTATATTACGATATGCGAGCGGCATCGGAAGCGAACACGTTTATATACCTACCTGTTTCTATACCTAGCGTCGAACGAGAATCTAAAAAAAACTGCGATGAGATAATTTGCGGTTACCGTATCGACTTATGCCCTCCAGCGACGTACAATCTGATAAAAATCACGCATTCGTCTTGTCGTAAGCAACATGCAATGACCTTGATCGATTACGTAATAACACGTGTATGCTTGATGTGACGGTTAGCATATAGGAGAGAGAGACGAGGCGCGAGGTAGGAGGTCAACATCTTGCGTAACGCGATCAGTCTCACGCGGTACGTGTACCGCTGGAGACGTTTGGTGGAGGCCCGCGGGCGGTCGGAGTGGTGGGTCGGTCGACCCCCCTCCCGACGGGGTTTCATTTTCACACGGGGACTATCTCCAGCCGGGGGTGGTGCGGTCGGAGGGGGGAAGCGCGTGGTCACAGCACCGCACAACAGATGGTGCTGTACGCGCTTCCCGTCCCACCGCACCACCCCCGTTTGGAGATAGTCCCCGTGTGAGATGAAACCCGTCTCTCTGCTCTACTCACGAGAATATCGGATGCAAATAATGGCGCAAAATAAATACGCGGCAGCGAATAACGCAAAATAATAATAGCGCAACCAGCGCAAGACAATGCCGAATATAACGCAAATAATAACTCAAAGAATCTCGGGAATGACACAAATAATACCGCGCAAGAATATGGCAAATAGTAACGCCAAGCAATAACGCTAATCGCAACGCAATAATTAATAACGCAATGATCCGGGAATTTGCCGGAGAGAACGGCGCAGTATAGCAACGCGACAATAATACGCGGCGACAAACTCGCGGCCCTTGAGCGGCGCAGTATAGCAACGCGACAATAATACGCGGCGAAAAACTCGCGGCCCTTGAGCGCGGCGTGACTCGCACGCGGGGACGCGGCGGCGGAGGGGTGAGCGCGAACACGGACGCGACCCGGGACGACACTACGCAATTAAGAAAGCACCCAAGGGGGGGTCGAATTCTAAAAGGAACGCGAGCAAGAACAAGCTTGTGCCACCCTCTGCACGTACTCGAAGCCGGTCGTAAGGACGCCGGACTTCACACGGTACGCGAGCAAATGCACGTGATGCCACACTCAACACGAACCCGAGAACGTACGCCACACGATCTCTATACGCGGTCACTCCCGTGCGTCGCCCGAACGAACGCGATATCTCACCCCTCGTCGGCCGTCGAAGGCCGCCGCACACTTCCGCGGTCACAATCTCCAAGAGGCAATTCGCGACACCGATCCTACGCAATGATACGCCCGCGATCTCGCTGGGAGGGCCCCTCGCGCCGGATGCCGATCGCTTCACCAAAATGCTACGCCGTGCACGGCGAGCGAGCAAAAAAAATCACTAAGTATTACACGATTCGACCCGTGACACGAGCGCGACCCGACAGCTAATCCGCGGCCCTACACAACGTTTAGAGATACTGGCAACCTCACCGGCACTTAACTCGCTCCGCTGACGTAGTTTCCTCCACAGGGCTTCCGGGTCACCGAAACGGGCTCCTGCCTCGCTCAAACCAGGGCGCACAGCTCACGATAGCGCAAAGACGTCCGTCACGTCGAGAGGGCGAACCGAAAGAGATCGATTGCACGGCCGCTCGATGGCGGATCGACGGCGCGCCCCACCCAGGAGGTGCGCACGTCTGCGACGCGATAGCGCGGGCCAATCGGGGGCGATCCTGCGGTTACGTCGCGGTACTTCACGCGACGTCGTTTCGGCTGGTCTTTCGCGCGGTGCCTCGCGACCCCGCGATAATTTCGCGGCAGCGTGACCGATAGCACGGGGTCAAGCGCTCCGGACCGCTTAGCATCTCCGCCGCGGGGGCGTCCCTTCCCGGGGCTTCCGGGCCGGTGTCTCGGCCGTATCGGCGATGTCGTTGTCGACGACGCACAATTAACAACGGCGGATCGTTCCGCCTCCCGCGCACGGAGTGCCTGTTTCCGCTCCTGTCCGCCTTCCAGGATCACGCGGACAAGGTTTCCTCTGCGTTCCCCTCTGCGTGGCCCGCGACGACCCCCGAGCGCCGTATTCCTTAGAGTCGGGAACGTCCCTCGGCCCGCCCCTCTTTCCCGCTGCTGTCGATGCTCTCCAGGCTGCCGCCGATGAGGTCCTCGCCGAGGGATCCCAGCGAGGTGCCACGATTACAGAAATAAAAATGAACAAAAAGGATCAGTAACGCTATCATTTAACTTAACAGGCCCCCTGCAGATTTCGCGCTGCTCTTCCGGCTCGCCCCGGGCGCAAATTCGCGCCCTGTGGCGGCGGCGGGGACGCTGCAACGTGCAGCGGAGCTGCCCCCCCGTCACAACATATTTACAACGGTATTTTATAATGTCCCCATGGTAGCGTAGAATAGTCGGTAGAATCAGGCACAATGTATCGCTTATCATCGTACGGACTTAGAGCGATTTTCGTTTCGGATATGGTGTACATCTTGTGCAATTTTGATCTAATGCAAGATTGCGGTCGCGTCATTTCAATCTCATCATTCAAACACTGCGTGTAATCGTTAAACGTTATCGTTCTCGCGACAACGTTACTCTTGACGCCTTTAACCTTTTTCGTATCTTTCTTACCGTCGACTCGCAAGGCGTACATCTTTGCTCTAAGTCCGAAAAATTCAGTCATTATCGTACCATTGTTTTCATCCTTCATTAGACCCGGTACTTTTTTATTCACAAGCGGTATACCGTATGAATTGTCCGCGGCATAATCGCTCGTATCGAATTTGTGGAGGTTGCGTTTTATATTCTCATAAACATTCTCGCATTCGATGTGATATATTAAACTGTCTGTGTTGGTGTACATTACCCAACATTTATCATGATACAATGGTGACATGTATTCATGATGAAACTCATATAAACATGTTTTGGAAATGTCGAGTATGCACATTTCGACATAGATTGGCTTGTAAAATTTTACCTCTAGTTTGCGCATTTCTATTGCAACCAAATTTTCTGAAAAAATACTTCTGCTATGAAAATTTGGTTTCGCAATCATCGCCTCTGCGCCGTATCTTCCATACCACTTTGTCAGGAGTTTAACATCTACGCGATTACGTACATTTTCCATCGTTTTACCAAATACTGCATTATTTATTAATTTGTATAAATTTTTTTCGAATTCGTTTTTTGCCAATGTTCGAAACTGTGTATTGAGTTTAATATAATTACGGAGCCATGAAGATTGCGTAAATTGCAATATACGATGTATTTTTGTAGTACAAAGCCCGTGACGCGTACACTGTTGCAAGTTGCGGTAGTGTTTCACGTTACGCTTCTTATCATACAAGGTTGCGAGGAGCTTGTCATGCCGCTTACCGGGCGGCTTGTCACGTGTCGGGCAAAACGGTAGGTCAGTGTGCGCATCGTGCAAATGTTGCGGGTACTCGAGGTCGACTTCGAGAATATAGCCTATAGGTGAATAAAGTGGGATCGATGATAGATCAAAACTAGACACATCGTCGACCCATTGAAAATCTGCGTAGGGCAAAGATTGACACATTGCCCAGCCGTACAAATTGTTTATATCAAAGTACATCAAGTACGACGATGGTTTCGATGGATCGTACGACTGAATGTACTTGTTGACCTTGTTGTTGGCCTGCGCGTATCTCTTTGAACATTGACTCAGACCACCGCGTATACCGCGTTCGATAAACATAACCATATCAATGTCTGTAAGTAATTCGAATGTAATTTTTGTATGTTTTAACATGGCGTCTCACGTATACCCGGGAAGAGTATAGTAATACGCGGGGTCGAGCCCATAACTCTCAATACATTTATCGCGGAAATTTTCAAATATATCAGCCAACAACAAGACATCGGTTTTGAGGTGTAGATCGCTATATTCGCCTAGCGTTCGAATGGAAAACAGCTGCCAGACATTGACCGCTTGCGCGTATTCGCTCTCGGATACAGTGTCACCGGTCAAGGAACTGTAAAACGATTCGCGCGATGGTAAACATGAGTCTTCCAATTTTTCGACGCAGTCAATGTACTCGTATGGAAATACACCCTTTCGTGTCAATAATTCGAAATGTGCGATAGATAAATTTTGAAATTCTGATTTTAAAATTTTGAGCTTATCTTTATTAAGGGGTTAGGCCACCTTGACCCCCCTAAATTTCAGGCTTTTTCGCTAATTTTTTTCAAAGAAACAACAACTTTTTATGAAAATCTAAAAACGCCACTTTATTAAGTGTACTTTAAAGCAGAAAGTGATTTTTTATTTTTTCAAAAAATTAAAAAATGGCGGCTTGACAGCTGATGAACGGCCGCGCGTCGAAAATTGGTCGTCTTGCGGTGGGAAAAATAACTCGGCCTAGATGTGACTTGGAACAATGACCACAAAATGTCAATTTCATTAGTCCAAAAGCTAGCGAAATACGTAGCCGTTTTAAAAAATATGCATTTTTAGCGAAATGGCATCGATTCTAAGTAAACCATACGTTTTTGGCCACAATTTTCGTTACTTAAAGTTGCATATAAAATCGAGATATCAATATTTTTAAAATATCCTACGTATTTCGCCAGAAATATATGTTATAAAGAAGTTGTCAAAATTTCAAGTCGATCGGTTAAAAATTGACAGAGCTAGACTTCCCACCGACTTTGAAAACGTGGTTTCGAGAAAAACGCGTTTAAAGTTTTTGTTACGCGTTTTAAGTTTTTGTTTTTCTTTTTGTTTTTGTAAGTTTTTGTTTAGTTTTTGTCAGTTTTTGTTTTTTTTAAGTTTTTTTTTTTAGCACTGCTTCAACGGCTCGAAAATAGCCTTTTCACTTTTAATATGGCTTCTTTTCCTATGGGATATCATTTTCGTATGTATAAAGAATACTTTAAGCCAAAAAAAAAATAATTCGATTTTTTGAACCGGTCAAGGTGGCCTAACCCCTTAAGAAAAGATGCCAATTTGTCGAGACTGGTTGTAAGAAATTTATACGAGTCGATAAAACGTAATTTAATATGATTTCTCGATTCAGATTTTCTTCCGTAAATTTAACATTTTTGGTAAATAAAATATATTTTTGTTGCGATAAATATCACCACATGCCTCAGTGGTCGAATAGGTGAGACGCCCGCCCGGAAAGCAGGGAGGTCCAGGTTCGAATCCTGGCTGGGATGATATTTTTTCGCAACATTTTCTTTATTACCCTATATCCTTCTATACATATCCCGTCCTTTTTCGAATATACTAACGAGTGTTAGTGGACAATTAAATTAATTTTCAATTTAATTGCGTGAGAATAGGTACTCTTTCTAGCTTTAGTTGTGGCTACGTTTAAGTCCGTAAGTAACGGCGCGTGGTTTACTAGAGTGATGATTTGTACCTAAAAATTCACGAATTTATTGGACAACCAATATCCAGTCCCGACCGAATTTGGCGTTTCCTTTAATTATTGATTATTATCATGTATACGGTCGTACTTTAAAAATTTGCTTATTAAAATATATTTTTCTTTTGTTATCGGAAGTAACTCGATTCCCCCTTCGAATGCTGTGGTAATTTCTTCGATAATGAAATGTGAATCGTAACCGGATAAATTATGAAATACAATGGAAATGCAAAAAGATTCTTTGTAATTTAAATTGCAATTTGAATGCGCTGGACCTCGATACCGCCCAGTCAGATGGCAATAATCGCGTACTAGCACGTTATCCGGCGCGAATGGTTTCTCACATATATGACAATGCGTAGCGTTGTTAAACTTTTCCCATTCTTCGCGCGTGAAATCTGCCATGCAAACATTAGTTATAAAATGGTTTTTACACATATTGTTAAATTTTTAAGTTGTTCTGCGAACCATGAAACGCAATCTACACTACGACGAGAGTAATATGCGGATAATGAATCGTCGTACGAACAATGTACATAATACGCGATACTAAACACTGTGATGCTGGTATACATTTCCGTCTCTTTCTTATCCGTCTCTGCTAACATACATTCCAAGTCGGCGTATACGACAAAGGGAAGCCGCTCTCTCCTGTTATAATTGCCGAATGTGAGCCACTTGTCCTTATCGCTCGGTAACTTGATTGCGCAGTCGTTCATCTCCCGACAGTCAACGGTGTGGGCTTCCAATTTCTCGCTCGAGCTGAAGTAGTGTAAGCGTCTGTAAATAATAAAATTTTTAATATATATCTTTTATGTAAAAATTATTACATAATTTTATTTAATGAAAATGCGTACTCACCGATCGCAAAAGAATTTTTTGTTCTTTTTCTTGCTCACTTGCAAGCTCACGAGCCGGGAGAGATTTTTTATCCATGCAAAATGTCCCACGTTGTTGTATTGAGGATCCTGCATGTACAGCAAATTGACATGCTTGTCCATCTTCCTATCGGTGAGCCGTATCGGTAAAATTGCAAGTTCCTTGTTTTTTTCGATGCAATACAAGTTGATGGAAATGTCGTCGAAATTTTCAAACTTTTTAATTTGCGTCAACGTCATTGGAAACTCAATGTCTTTAAGATTGAGCACCGACGTATAATGGGGATATGAGGCTACCCGATATGTATGTTCTTCGGCTGGATGCAGAGCAGCAACCACAGACCACGCGAAACAAGCATTGTCCTTTGATTGCACATTGATCACCGCTCTCTTCATCTTAATCTCTTGCGGCATTTCCACAAAACACCCCGCATGCAAAGGATTGTACTTGTTTACGTTCACCGTCAAATTGATTATATGTGACAATGCCCACCCTCTATCACGTTCCTGGAATTCTTCCAGCGATGCTAAGGTGGGCTCGATAACGCGCCGCTCGTACCACTCATGTAGATCGGACGTGCGAAAGAGTTCATAGTTTCTTGTAGCGATATTTATATTCGCGCGTTTGTCACCCGCAACAAATTCGCCATTAAACATAGTATTTATCTTCACATTGTCAAGTCGTTGCATGATGTTCCGCACACGATCGAGTACAATATCTTTAGCATCTTCAAGGAATTGACGAGGTTCGATGTGATTATAGTTTATAACCACACTAGTCAATATGCAACTTTCGAAAGCCGTATCGATCTCTCGCCATACAAGTCCATTTTCTCGCGAGCTACATCCCGCTCCCGCGTGTACAAAGCGTCTGCGAAGCGAATTTTTGAAACCTTCGAGGTTCGATATTCGAAAAATCAGCGATTGCCGATTTCCAATCGATAATCCATCGATTTCCAATCGTGTACGTTTAATTCGCCTTTGCTTTTTCAATAATTCGATACACTCGTCGCATCGCTGCTCCCACACAATATATTCTTCCACCGAATTTACTCGTTTGGATTGCTCCCGCACATTTTGCTCCAATCGCTCCAATCGCTCCAATCGTTCCATATTGTAATGGCCTTTTTTCACTAAGAAACACTTTGAAAAATATTTTAGTCTGTTTCTGTATCCATGTTATAGAACTTTAAAAGAAATTAAAATTTTATATAATTATATCACTTTGTGCAAATAAAACACAGATTGCGCGGTATTAATTTTGTGCACTTGTGACTTCCAGTCCTCGACTACTGAGTGTATCCTCAGACCTCTCCATTTTATATCTCGCACTAATGGTGCATCATTTGATTTTTATCATATCTAATTTCACCATGATCTCGGCATCCGTACATTGACGCTATCCAAAAATGCAAGATTTTGCAGTTTTGCACACGTTTGATGAAGTCATCGCGAGACGCGTCGCGACATGTTCTTGAAAATTGTCTCATTTTTTTGTCATCTTGACTTATGCGAAGTTAATCTGTATGATCGCAGCAGCCGTACATCAGCGCTGTCTGAAAATGTAAGATTTGCAGTTTTGCACGTGTGATGAAATCATAGCGAGACACGTCGACTGCCCTTGTAAACGATATTATACCATTTACTTACGCAAAATTGCAAAAATATTGAAATTATATCTAAAGTGGATTCGTCACCATGCATGTCCGCAGAAGCTGTACATCGGCGCTATCCGAAAATGCAAGATTTGCAATTTTGCACGTGCTCGATGAAGTCATTGGGACATTGTCCTTGAAAACGATATCGTGTCATTGACTTTATGCGCGTAATCTTAAAAAATTGAAATTGTATCTAAAATGGGCTTTGTCATCATGCATCGGCGCTTTCCGAAAATGCAAGATTTACAATTTTGCACGTGTTCGATGAAGTCATCGGGACATTGTCCTTGAGAACGATATCGTGTCATTGACTTTTGCGGCGGCGCTAATGCAAGATTTGCAGTTTTGCGTATATAAATTATCTGGGAGAGAATTCTAGCGCACACTCGAAAGTTTCAAACGGTTCAAGCACATCAGTCTCTCCGCAAACAGCCTTCAGATACGCTAAACACTGCCGGCATGAATTATTATGTTCCGATTGGTGACGAGTTGTGCAAGAAACAGCACAATGAGTAAGTACCGCAATTTTTTCGTATATAATTGTACATACACTTTTATGTAGGTACTACTATTACATATTTAATTTTAATTTTTCAGTTTTGATGAACCTCGGTATACGCCGCTTATCTTGCAAAAAAGATTTGCGTTGATACCCACAGCTTACAAATATTTGGATATTGGAATCCGCGTGGGACCTACATCCTTTGTGGAATTACTTCTTGGCGATAATCGAGGAAATCAGATGGTGTTGCCTCATGTTACGTTGACAGAGTTGATCAAAAGACGTGCTAATATTGAACGACTCCTGCAATCAACAGCGTCTTCATCATTATCGATTCAGATTGAAGATCTGATTATACAACTCGTAAAAATGCATGATACAAATATTGTAAAATTGACATCATGCCATGCTTGTCTGTACATGAAATCGTCGACTGTACTGTTTTTATTCGAGCTCGAACACTGTGTCGAGAATGTATATTATTGGTTGTGTCAGAATACACATGAGGTGAATGTGAAATTTAATGAATTTGTAAATATTTTACAAAGTAATTGTATCAACGATAAATGTAATGCGACAAATACCTTGCACAAAGTTTACGATAAAAATTCTGTTATTGAATGCGAATTATTAGTTTACGCTTTAAATAATATTGTATATGATGCAACGCATAAATAAATGTATAATATGGTAAAAATTTTAAATTTATTTTCCTTCCTCCTTTATTTCATATTCAAATTATGTTGCGATAATGTCTTTTTAATTATAAACAATTTATTGTAAATTATAAAAAAAATTATTAAAATATCATGAAATATTAAATACCGAAAGAGAGAATGAAAAGGGAATGAGAGCGAGAAAGAGGACGCGAGCGGGGAAGAATATGAAGAGATGTAGGTAAATAAGACTGAGAGAGAACGCGAATATGAGATATCAAAAGGAATGAGAACGAAAAATAGGACGTCGGGGAGAGAAAAAGAACGCAAGCGGGAGCGAGAGCGAGGACACGCGGAAAAGATACATGATATAACATCACGCGGGTCGCGGACCCCCTACCCGCGGGCCACCGCGACATCCGTTCTCATCCTCGCGGACCATAGCGTGATCCCCCTTCCCGCGGACCATAGCGCGCGGTTTCCCTCTCCCGCGGGCCGCCGCGACGCCCGAAAACGCGGTTTCCCTCCCCGCGGACGCTTCGCCCATCGTTCCTCCTCCCTTTCCCCGCGGACCTCTCGCCAATCGGGCATGGAGTACCCCGCGCCGCGGAACCCCCCTGCCCCTCTACCCCCCTCGCCCACATTTGGCCTAGAACCCGCCTATACCCTCTACTGTCATCCTTTCTAATATCGTTCTGGTGCTCATTAATACGCGTTTGCAGATGTCTTTTCGTCTGCCCGATGTAAGATGCGTCACAATTACCGCAGTTTATTCTATATACCAGCTCAGTTTCACGGTCCTTATCGAGTCTATCTTTCCCCTTCTTAATTATTACATCAAGCTTTTTCGGGATGGTGTATATTGTATCAAGACCTACTTTATTTAATGTAAATCGTATATCTTCGCTGAGACCCTTGACAAACGGTATGGCTAAGTATCTACGAGCATCAGAAGCATCGATGCGTTCGTTGTCATCACTATCACGAGGGTAACGGAGCTGTTTTATTCTAGTATTGATTTGTCTATTGATTAGGTTGTCAGGGAAGGAATTGTTAAGTAGAATTGTTTTCACTATTTCAATATTAGTGCGGTGGAAGCGTTTGTCAGAAAGTAATACAGCGCGGTCAGTAAGGTGATTTATTGTGTCAATCTTGTACTTAAACGGGTTACTCGAAAAGAAGTTGATGTACCTGCCAGAGAAAGTGGGTTTGCGGTACCAATTAGTTAGTAAATTGTTTCCTTCCCTAATAACAATCGTGTCCAAGAACGGAAGGGAATCATTGTTCTCGTGCATAAATTTAAGGCAAGGATGGTAGCCGTTAAATACATCGAGTATGTTATTTAGCTCTCCTCGGGGTACTACAGCGAAGATATCGTCCACATATCGAAAAAAGATCGCAATAACAAAACCGAGTACATTTAAACAGTGCGTTTCTAAGTCGTCCATGACTATGTCCGCGAGGATTGAGGGATAACAACGATGTTTTTGTGACTAACGCAGACAAAGGTCAGATCACGGTTCTTATTAATAAAAGTAAGGAAAACAATTATGCGATTTCTTTCAACATCTTGGTTTTTTTCTAATGAGCCTGATCGGTTTTTGTAAGATGATTTGTTCGGTGATGCGAGGCTTTACACGTTCCCGGGCCGGGTTCGGATCGGTCCCGGATGAACAAGGAGCCGAAATCGCCGAGTCAGGTCGCTCGATGGTATCGTTAGGTCGCGGCTGAGAAGGCGGCGGGGAAAGCGGTCGTGAGAAGATCAAGGGGTCGAACTCCCCGCTCTCGTACAGACTCCTTTTGAGTCTCCTGAGTTGCCTCTCGCGACCTAATCGCCTTGATCTCCGATTTCGTCCCATAAGGCACGTTACATAGCAAAGGGGGAACAAGAACAATAATTTCTTAATCGTATGGCCGTCGGTCGGTTTTCGGGGGCGCACGCGGTTGGAGACGACAACTCATACAAGGAGGCCCTTTTCTTTTGCGGGCGGAAAAATAGGCGGAATGTTATGAGAAGAGATCGTGATTATGGAAACGTGGGAGCTCGCCGAGTTACTGAGATCCATGCTTCGCCCTCCTCAAGAGGCGCGCTGCTCGGAAGGCAAGGAGGTAAATTTAGGAAAGGAGGTCGCGAACACACTTTGCTGGACGGGAGAACACTACTTATGACGCTTCACGGTTCACTTGCACAAACGACGGGGAGTTGTACGGCGAAAATAAATCGTTGAACTCACCGAATTTTCTATGAATTCACTAGGCAGTTTATTGAAACACTGAGATTTGGTTCACGCTGGTGAATTTACACAAGCCTTCGCAATTTAGCTCGGCGCAGTCGAAGTTATCAATCTATTTTGTGTTTAATGATCTGCGGATCAGAGGTTATTGTACCGCACGAAACAGAACGGAACACAAAAAAAAAGAGAAAAATATAGATAGTACAGAATAATCGTAACGATATTCGACGTGGGAATTCGGTCCACAGTCAGTGCTCTGAATGACGCTAATAACCGATTCTTAAAGAGAAAGAAAAAAAATATATATATAATAAAAAAAACAATCGGCTTCGTCGATATCGAAAGCCAAGTCAATTAGCTCCGAGCACAGACGCTAGAAATCCCGATGATCGCCCTCCGGGAGCGCTCCACCAGTTTAATCCAGCGAATGCACTGGAGACCGAGCTCTCGCACGACGCAGCTCGCGGAGGCTAAGTCCAACACGCGAAAATGCTGCAGAGACTAAGTTGAACACCGAAAAATCAGTCTGCGACTAAGTCGTACACACCGTGAATTTACTCGAATTCGATATTAGGCACTGGTTGACGCTGCCGATTTCCGAAATCGAATACGCCGCGGCCCTCGCTACGGGCCTTTTATATACCCTAAGCTCGACGGCCCCGCGCGGGAGCGGAAAGCGATCGCAAGTCATCGAGCCGTCATCTAATTTATAAACTAATGGAGATATTAAACTGAAACGTAATCGCTAATTTACATTATTGATTTATATTTATATTTTATTATTAATAATTTGTTTAAACGCTTCATTCTATTAACACTATTACACGAGTTTTCATGGCCGTACTACGCGCGATATGGCGATCACATTTCTCAAGACCGCGCGATCACATTCCGAAGGCGATAAATATCTGTGTTTGTCGAATACCATATCGACGCAGGATTATAATTTAATTCGGTTAGTAAATTATGTAAACAATGTTAGTACGTTTTTAAACTATATTTTTAACGTGACCGATGTGACAGGAGATTCTGAGCCCAGCGTCTCGCAGTCTAAATTCTCGCGTTAAAATAATGGAAGAATTCTAACATTAAAATTAGAACTTGGCGCCAGGTTCATTGGGATTACGACCGAACAAACCTCGACGGCTGTGTCGGAAACTATACGTCGTCCGACGGCCAATGAGCGTCGGCCTCACCTGTGGCGACTTCCCCTTGCTCTCCCGAACCGCGAGGGGTTGCTGGCGAAAAGCGAAACAACTCGCACTCTCCGTCTGAATGTCACGCGAATAAGTCGAATGAGTCGAATTGTATAAATGGTGTCGGTGAAGTAATTTGGAAATACATCTTGATCTCGATCTGTAACATCCTTCTTTATTCCGTACTCATTCCGAGTTCCTATTTTGGTAGATTGAGAAGAAAACACGGAATCAGATCATATCAACGGTCATTTATCATATGCGAAGTCGATGCTACCTCAAGGAATGGAATCTTATAAAAAGACAATGGAATGTTATTAAAGGAATGGAAGCACAGGTCTTATTACCGACCATTAATTATCTGAGAATAATCTTATTCCAAGGAGCAAGCAAGTAAGAATTAACTGATTTATTTTGTTCATTTGAGAACGTAAGTTAACTAATTCTGATTTTCAATTATCTAAGTTAAATAATGGGTCCTTCCAACTTCCCACCCCTGAGTTCCGTTCAGTCATAATCACATTTATTAACGTTACTAATTTTCGTGAAATTAGTTGGCGCCCATCTTTGTTATCAAATACATAAAATGTTAATGTTATAAATAAAATTTAAATTTTGTGAGCCGTAACAGTCATGGACTCGACCGCGTTAGGTGTGGGCTCTATTCGTATAAATTAATTAATGAATAACATGTGTTTATTAACGTAATTTATTAGAAAAGAATAGGTCCTGTCTCAACAGTAGCTCGAATAATTTTGGAAGGGGATGTTTTGGAAGGATGGCGAAAGGATCAATTGGAGGATTCAATAGTTTCCGTTTTCTTAAAAGAAAAGGAGTCGGGAAGGCCCGCTTTGACAAAACCTCACAATGTCAGATTTTTCTGCAAAAGTTTATCTTTCTTATTGGGATGTTTTACTATTGAAAGAAGGTGTCCTTTTTTAAGAGATGGGAATCTCTTAACTTTAAATCAGAAGTTTTACAGATTGTGTTTCTCGGAATTGAATGAATCAAATCTTAGAAGCTGCTCATGACTCACCCTCTTGTGGGCATTTCGGAGTCAGTAAGACTTTGGATAAAATCCGAAAACGTCTTTACTGGGCTACTTGTAAACAAGATATGGAAAATTGGTGCAGGACTTGCAGAGTTTGCAATGCAAAAAAAGGGGCCTTCGGGTAAAGGAAAATCCCCTTTGCAAATTTATAATGTTGGTGCACCATTCGAAAGGGTTCAAAATGGTTTCAATGGATTTACTTGGTCCTCTTCCAACTACTTTCTCTAGGAACCGGTATCTTTTGGTTGTCGTCGATTGTTTCACTAAGTGGGTTGAAGCTTTTCCTCAAGAATTCCAGAGCTAGGACAGTAGTGGAGGTTTTTTTCAATCAAGTGGTTTCTCGTCATGGTGGTCCACTTGAATTGCATACAGATCAAGGAAGAAATTTCGAGTCAAGAATTTTCCAAGAATTAATTCGTCTTTTGGGCATCAAGAAAACGAGGACTACTTCCTTGCATCCACAATCTGATGGTCAGGTTGAGCGACAACATACAACGGTTCTTAATTATTTGTCTAAATTTATTTTGAAAAATCAAAATGATTGGAATGACTTGATCCCGATGTGTTTGCTGGCTTACCGTTCTTCGAAGCATGAAGGTACGGGCGCAACACCTGCAGAGTTGTATTTCGCTTGGGATTTCCGTCCACCAATGGATCATTTACGAGGAAATCCTCCGAGTGAAGGGAATGAAAAGGGACTATTCCCAGAAATTAAAAGAATAATTGCCTTGATCCACCGTAATGCCAGACAACGTTTGAACTTACAGTCTTCTCGAGTTAAAGACTGTTGTGACCAAAGTGCTAGACAGATTAAGTTTTACGTGGGGCAGTAAGTTTGGTTATTCAATCCCCGAAGAAAAAGGGGAAAGGCCCCAAAATTACAAAGTAATGGAGAGGGCCCTTATAAGCTAATTAGGAGATTGGATGAAGTCGTTTTCGGAATTCAAAAGTCAGCTAGGCATAAATGTAAGATTGTTCACGCAGTTAGGCTAGCTCCTTTTTTAGAAAGACGGGGTAGTGGATAAGAGTTTTCTTTTTCAAGTAGCAGAAAATTCCTACGGAGCCCGATATTAAATAATTTCTCATGTTTAAGTTGGTTAAATAATTCCATTATTTTGGAAAAGACAAAATTCTAGTTCTAATTTTCTTTCAGAAAAAAATCGAGTGCATTGAAGTGCTGTTGCTAAAGCGAGAGGAGAAAAGTGCTGTTACGAAGGTCGGTGAGCTGCTCGGCGAGAAGAACGCGCTAATAAAATCAATAAGACGTCTGCCTCACCCACGGTTTTTGATCGTGGTTTTCCCGTGGGACTAAGGGCGAATGCCGAGGCTGGAACTTGGGGAGTCTTTTGAGACGCTAGGTCCACGAAAACTCTCCCCCCCCCCCCTTGTCCGAAGATTTCAAGATAGGCGTCAGTCGCTGGAGTGCTTCAGGGGCGAGAAAAAAAGAAGAGGACTGCTGCAGCCGGCGATTTGTTGGATTCGAGAAGGCCTGCAGCTCGAAAACTTGGGCAGAGTCTCGAGGAATGAGCAAGAAGTCACGCCTTGAATCCGGAAGACGACGTCGAGCTGAAGATAGCACGAAGCTCCTCCCGTTGATTGTCGGGACGACAATCTGGAAGAGACGGGGGGGGGGGGGGGCAGTGTTACGTCCTCGGTTTCGTCTCTATGCCGGTCAACTGAGTCTGGTAGATATCGCGCCCAGCTGTGGCCGATCGATACGCAGTGGCCGGTAGAAAAGAAAGAGAAGATTGTTGCCAAGACGGCGGGTCATTTTGAGTTTCAACCGGGTCGTCGTTGAAGATAGACGTCTCGCAAGCGTCTCCGGTTTTGACGATCTATTATTGTCGTGTTGTATTGAAGCGTTTTGTGTTCCTTTCTGTGTTCTATTAAATACTCCTACTTTTCCATCTCGTGTTCTTTATTTTTGCGAGTGCGATAGTGCCGTGTACGCGCCGCAGGCGTAACAATAATAAGTAGTTTCTGATATACAGGTTGTAGCCGCATCTGTGTCCGCCTTGAACGTGATTTCCTGATTGCAGATTTTCACTATTACTTCGCAGTGTCCACGTCGACCTGTCGTGTTTACCGTTGCGATGAATGCATTTTCTTCGTCGTCAACTTGACGCACTGTCGCAAAACTGCGACAGACTTGCGTAATGCCCCGATTTTTTGTATTTATGGCAGGTAGTTTTTATTGCTGGGCATTCTTTGTATGGATGTGGTTCTCCTCCGCATCTTCTTTTCCGGCGAATCTTTCGGGTTCTTTTCCTTCCTCTTTTTGTCCTTGTCCAGTTTGTAAGCATTTTCCGTCTTTTTCTTCCAGAAGTCGGATTTTTTCGATCTTCGAGTGTCGACCCTGTTGATGTTGTTTGGCTGTGTTTCTTCGTTCAGCTTCTTTGTCTGCGCTTTAACTTGCTCGGCCTGCTTAGTAATTTCGATAGCCATTCCCAACGTCAGATCACTTCAAAGTTGGAGTTTCTCCGCCATCTTCCTGTCACGAATACCATTTACGATTTTATCGCATATAAATTTGTCATATAGATCACGGAAATCGCAATACTTCGCCGCGATATGTATATAGCGCCGTTACGTATTTATCTATTGATTCGCCCTCGCGTTGTTGTCGACTATAAAACATGGCTCTCTCGTAAATTACGTTACGTTTTACGATAAATTTTGCTTCGAACCGCTCGACAACCTTGTTTTAATTATGTTGCTCAGCCCCTTCGTGTTTGAACGAATCATATATTTCTTGAGCCGTCTCTTCCATATGATATAATAAAGAAGTGACCTGTTTCTTCCCTGACGCCGTTTCCAGATTCGCTACTTCCCGAAATAAATTGAATCGGTGAATTCATCTTGGCCAGTCAGCAGAATTTGTAAAATCGAACTCATTCGTAGGTTTGACTGTCGTATTATTTACCGGAATCGTTGATGGTTCGGCCATGTTGGGTTATTTTACGATCATCGATGTCCGTTCTGACCGCCGCCGAAACCGCTTTTCTTCCGTCTGTCTCGATCTCCTTTTGGCCATCTTCAGCTGCCGTCCTCCGTCACTGAAGGATCCTTGTCGTCTTTTTCTACTACTTTTGCCTCTTTCCGCTGCCATCATTTAGTGTATTTAGGTTGTGAAATGAGGAACGCTTCTCGACTGTAGCTCAAGGGCGCCACCGTGACCTCAGGCGCCGTCTGGCGTTGAACCGCCTTTGGCGGGAATACGAACTCTTCATACAGGGTCGCTTTCGCCGTTTAACATTTTTCAATGAATTCCGAGATCTCGAATTTATAGTCAAAATTGTTGTTGCATGCTGTATATTACGCAATATACGCATCAATGGCTTGGACGATGGCATGGATTTCTACGTCGACGTTGATTGGGATGTTAATATTAACAATATAGAAGGAAATCGAAACGAAAGAAATGATCGTCGAATGAATTTATGGTAATTATTTAGAAAAGGTTACACCTCTTGGATTTTTTTCATTTTGTTATATATCATAAAGGGTGACCTTCTGAGAAACTTTTGTTTATACAAGTATATTCGGGTCGCGTGTAGTTTCCGAGATATATTACTTTAAAGTATCCGAGATATATGTATAATTACTTTAAAGTATACTATAAGAGATATATGAGAGACTGTAATATACCAAAGTACATGTGTGTGCGGAGGGGGGGGGCTTTGCCATGCATGTACTTTCTAAAAGAGTTAATAAACAGCCGTAAAATGAATGTAATACAAAACCTAGCCGTGCAGCCGCATGACTAAGCTTTGTATTACATTCATTTTACGACTGTTTATTAATTGTCAAGGGAAAGGGATGCAGCTCGGAGTATTTTTGAAGTGTGCTGAAGTGATCTGTAGAGTTATTTGAAGCATATATCTTTATTTGGAAATAAAATTCAAAAATTTTCAACGTGTCATTTCCACTCATTTCTTGCTTTTGACGTCACGATTCACAGAACATGGCCACGGCGAGTACCCAGGAGCCTTAATATTTCTTTCTTACTACTTGTCAAGAGTTGAAATATTATCAAGAGAAACACATTTTTTGATTGTATGAAATCTTTTAGTAACCCGTACAGCACACAAATATTGCATCCATGTTGCAGCAATCTTCCGCCGCAACGGTGCAATATTGCGGTTTCAGTGCGAACTGTTGCTGCCATCTTACTGCAACGTTGCAGCAACGCTAAAATGTCCGCCTTTAGGAAGATTGCAACAATACATCACAGCAATATTGCAATGTAATAAATTTGCAAAAATGCATTATTGCTGCAATCATCAAGCAATGTAACATAAAATTATTTTTGTTTATGGAATATACATATCAGAAGTATATAGAGACATGTAAATAAGAAAACGTTAAGTGTAAACAAATGTTTACAATAATTTTATATTTTGCAAGGAATATAAAATATAAATACTTGTATTATGGACACAAATACAATGCTTTGGTCTAAAATACAATATTGTTAAGTAATATATATTATATATTTATGTATAACTTTACAATAAATATTTTAGATATGAAATTATTGCAAACATTTGTTTATATAAAGCTTCTTCTTATTTTATATATCTCCATACATATAGGTACTTCACCCTAAAACAAAAAGTATCTTATATTAACGCAGTTTTATTCACTAAAATTTTTCACATTTTATATTAATTTTTTCACTTCAATGAGAATACGTATAGATACATGCTTGGATTTTATTTCTTTTTTTTGTAAAGATACTACCCCTTGGGTTTAATTTTTTAAAAGAACAATAGTAATTTTTCGAGATAATATATATTTAATTGGAGCAATTTAAAGATATCATTCCTTTTTTTTGTAATAGATAATCACTGAGATTAAATAAGGTAACGCAACTTTTTTGATAAATATACTACTATTTGGGTTTTTTCGAGGTGCAAAGATAAGTTTTTCAAGATACATACATCACACGTGTACTTGGCGCCTTTTTTTTACCTTTTCGTAAAAGGTAATTTTGTACGGATATCACGTTTTTTTGTAGTGTTTTTTTTTAGGTATAAATGCTTTTATTTATATTTTTGTCAACATATAAAATATATAATATTTAGGAAATTTCTATTTTCTTTGTCGCTCGTTGATTATCTACGCTCGCTGATTAATTAAGACGCATTCCTATTTCGATACGTGTGGGATTCGCTTAAGAAGATTTGACTCAGTTTACATTAAACTTTTTTTATTTCAATAAATCAACATTTTCCACATTTAACACACTTGTGGCAACTCGAACATGAAACATTTTCTTTATTTGAATTTAGGAAATTTCTTTTAAAGTTTCGTCGGCTTCCTCTTCCTCGAGGCTTTGACTGCGTGGCAATACTTTTCTGAATCACCGACGTCTGCGTTGCTGCGTCTCGGTGAGTCACCTCAGTCTGGGAGCCTGCGTGGTATTTCCTGGGAGAGGGAGGAAGCGGAGAGACAGGACGGGGTACCTCGAACTCCTTCAATAGATCCTTTACTTTCGGGATCGGTGTTGAAGTTACTGGAAGGAACGGTTTGGTTAGGTTATAGCCGGACGTGGCCGTTTGAGAGTGCGGGAGACGCGATATCACTTTCTATCACACGGTCGCCACTCGGTTTCACCTATAACTACCGATAAGGTGTGCTCGAGATATAATCTCTAATATTAATTAAGGTAATTTCTCCCCTCTGTTGCAGGTGGATATCCCAGATGGATCATCACCGTCGCTGCCGCTTCCCCGGATCCTAGCTTCACCGCATACCGGATAGCTGCTTGCTGTTGCTGCGTTCCCTGGATCCTCGCGTTACCGCATACCAAGTTACCGCTCGCATATATTATTAACGATAATTAAATATCCGCTTTGTGTTATAGGTGGATGCCCCGAATGGACCATCACCGTCGCTGCGCTCTCCGGATCGTCGCTTCACCGCATACCGGATATCCGCTGGTCTCGATTATTAACTATACTAATAAATTTTCTTCTGTTTCAGGTTCCTGCCCAGGATGGATCGTCGCTGCTGCTGGACTTCCCCGGATTCTCGCATCACCAAGGAGTCGCTGGACCACGTTGTATCACCGCCGAGGGACAAGGTGAGTAGAAGGTAAGTATGTTAAATTAATCTTGAGACACGACTTTTACTAAAGACGAATTATTTATTATAAATCGTTAACTGTTGTATTTATTACAATATTTCACTTCACGCACGCAATGTGTCGTTCGCTTTTACAGATGGTAGCTATTTACCGCTCGCTATTGTTAAACGAGAAATTTAACGCGCAACACGCGGGAGTTACCGGTTGTAATATACAGCGCGTAAGACGTCCGCACGCTACGGCTGTATCCGATAGACTGCCAAGAACAATGTATCTCGCTGTGGCTTCCTACCACTCGCGCCATCCCCACTCTTGGGTTGTTATTCGCTACTCGCGATCACGCCACACTTTTTCCGATAGTTTTTGCATGTTTTCGCGCATGCCGACACGCTGTTTTCGCGTGGTTGATGCGTGCGCGCTCCGTAACTCCTATCGTGGGGCCCCGACGTGGAAATTTCCGCTGCCAGTACCACATGGTGGATCTCCCCAGCTGGCACCGCTGCACCAGGTTTTCACTTTTTCAGGTTTTCGTCGGAGGTTGACGCCGACCTGTGCGCACCCTCTCGGGGATGCTCCCTAACCCGTTGGCGGTCGACTTCCCCGGAGAAACTTTCTGTGGACGTTTTGGGTCCACTGTCGTTGACGCCGACCTATGCGCACCCTCTCTGGGATGCCCCTCGACTCGCTGGCGATCGACTTCTCCGGAGAAAACGGCTGTGGACATTTCTGGTTTTCCGTCTTTGACGCCGACCCCCTAGGCACGTGTACTAGGTCCTCTCGAGGACGTCCCCGCAGTCAGTTCTCGGAGATGACCTCTGTAACGCTAGTTACCGCGCGCGCTATCGAAGATTGACGCCGACCCGCTTGGGACGTGTACGAGGTCCCTCGCAAAGCGTTTGCGTTAACACTTCTCGGAAATACGCTCTGGATATCCAATTTCCATATGCGTCATCGGACATTGACGCCGACCTGCCTAGGATGTGTACTATGTAACCGTACAGAGGAGTGATGTTCCTCACACGTCGCTAATTTGTGTTCCCGACACGGTCGCCACTCGCGTTTTTACCATAAAACCGAGAAAGGATTACTGAATATATATCAAGAAATTCCCGACTTTTCGCACCCCGCTGATTCCCCTTACTTTTTCTGTTTCAGGTTGCCACGTTACCGCTGGATCTAGGACCGCCGCTGGACCGAGCACCTCGGACCTCCTTCGGACTGCAGCTGTGCACTGCTGGCTATCTCCTTCAGGACCTTCGCTGGACCGCTTTTGGATCTCCCCGAACGGACGTAGGATCGCCGACAGGTGAGTATCAGGATCAGGTGAGTATATCGGATAATGAAGTTGACCGCACACGAATTTATTCAATCAATCGTACTTCTTTTAGCAAAATTGTAAAATATTATTTATTTTACTTTACTTTCAGATGATACAAAATTCGTACTCGAGGGTCTTAGGATTTAACGCGTCTACCGCGGGATGTTCTACGCCGAGTTTTAATCTACCGCAATGTACTAGTTAGGAAATCGACTGTACTGTTCGGAGCTCGGGAGACGAATCCTCGAACCGTGGGCTCTGCTCCGGCTCCCGACTTCGGAGCTGGCTCCCCTCTCTCGCATGGGTACGCCCCTCCGCGTTCGTATGCCGCGTGACAATCGTCCGTTCGCATATGGCGTACCTCACTTCCGCGTTCCTGCGTGTTTGTCCGTCGAAGCCCCACCGTCGAGTTGTTCATGTGCTCGTTCAGACAAACAACTTTCCCCCAAACATATGTTATCGCTTACCTTCTCGATCCTTCTACGCAGCGTTCTATTTCCAGATCTTTCTGTTTTAATATCACATTAATTTATTTATCAATATTAATATTGGAAATACAACCCTGCGTTTACATGATACGATCGCCGGGCATCTCATCACAGATTATACAATAAAATAGACGCATCTCATTCGCACGCGTCCACGCTTGCTCGCACCCACACGTGGTATCGCTCGATTGCGACACCGATAGTTTTTTGCGTTACTGATCGACCCGATCGATCACTTTGACCGGTGGTCTTACCATGCTCAAATTGCGCCGCGATCGGACCACGCTTACGTGGTGTTCCGCACACCATGGATCGCCCGTTTGCTTATCGCTTTGGTCGATCGGATTGATTCACCCGTTATATATTTGCGCGACGTTATTTAGTCTTATTTACGGCGAAATTATTTTTCCCGAATCGCCAGATGCCCGTATTCGCATACCATCCGTTACGTGGTTTACATTGCGCGCTTTCGCGTGGGTTTCGTACCACTAGGTATGTATCCGACGCGTCTCTGCCATACACCCGGTGGCCAAGTTGAACCTTATCGACCGTGGTTCCGGTTCTGGCCGATCCGCGCTTCCGGCTCGCTGACCGCTGGTCACTTATTGTCGTTTGTCACACCCTTAACGCGCTTCCACTCCCAATCCGCGAATCGGACCGCTAGTTCGCATATGTCCCTAACCGCGCCTCCGTGGTATCGCCATCTCCGCCTCCACGCATCCAACATGCGGTTTGTCGGTGGTTCGGCGTTGTTGGTGATGCCTGTAACACGTCCACGTCGGGATCTCATCGGTCTGCCTCCTGGTTCGCCCAAGTCGCTTACCATGCCCCACGGTATTGACATCTCGGGACCCGCGCCTCCGCCATGCCGATCAATGGTGGTATTGCCTTAGTGGCGATGCCTGCGGCACTTTAGCGTCGACAGCCCGCCGATCGGTTCGGTGGTTGCCCTAATTCACTAACCACGCCTGATGGTAACCCCATTTCGGACGGGGTTGAATTCGCGCGCGCGCTCATGGTCGATTTTGCATCCTCTCACGCAACTACTTCCTATCCTCGGGATAGGCTGGGTTCGGAACAGCCGAACCTCGTTTTCGCGATCCACGCCTGTCGCCGCGGTCGCGCCTTTAGCTTTGCGCGATCACCTCTGCGTTACTTTAACCAATATCTGTTTTCGTAAACTAAACCTTCAGTTCTTAGTACGAAATTTTCCCGTTGACTCTAAATAAATATTCGTCTCTTTTTTAACTAAATTCTTAGACTCTGACTCGTTATCTGAGTCTTTAATAAACTTTCAATACAAAATAACTCAATGCTTTATGCCCATGGCACCGGGTTGTCTTTTCCCGTTTTAATAGTTGTCTCGAACGAGAATCAAATAAACTGTTTTATTGTACCATTCGGTGGTACCTTCTTAAACTGAACAAATTAATTAACGTCTTTTTACGACAACTTCTCGACTCATCCGCCGGTCGGATTCCATAATGAAAGTAAAAAAAAAACTGCCCAGAACCTAATATATAAAAACCAAAATTTACCCGGTTGTGTTGAATCGGAATTTTAATGCGGGAAACTCAAACCAAAGAATATACTGTTAAACCTATGTAACTTAAACCTTAATATCTATGCGCAACTATAAATTCTTATGCTAATTAACCTAAATGTATATTTCTATTTACATAGTTGTACTTATATCTATGCGTCCTTGAGCGCAGGTTGTTCCGCTAACCTGATTAGGTCGCGGATCGCCGCCAACACCGGACGTGACTGCTTTGGCACCTCCGTTGGTGGAATCGTCATTGGCCGCGACAGGATCCTGTCATCAACGATGGTCGGGCCCTTCTCGCTCGTCGCCGGGGTGACGGTGAGCGCATCCGTCGGCTGCAACTAGGTCTCGCAAAACGCGTTGAAACCACCTCGTCTCGGAGATAAGCTCCCTGTCGCTACCTCCCGTACGCGATGTCACACTTTGACGCCGACCTACTGGGGATGTGTACCAGGTCGCTCCGAATCCGTTATCGTTAACTCGCCTTGGAGAAAAACCCTGCGTAACCAGTTTTCGCACGCGTTATAGTACGTTGACGTCGACCTGTTTGGAGTGTGCACCAGGTCGCTCTAATTGTTGTCGCGTCATTTCTTCCTGGAGATTGTGTGTGGCTCAAGCCGTTCGTGCGATTTTTCGCCCGATTCTCGCGCACGTTAAAAGAAAATCAGATCAAACGTAATTGCATTGTTAGCGTGAGCTAAACGAAATTTAAACAGTGAACTAGGCGAGATAAACCGAATCATAACTTATAATTAACGCAAAGTGAGAAAGCTGCCAACTGGCCGTGCCTTATGGGCTTATAACTACTTTCTAATTTACCAGCTATCGTCTGCCCGGAAGGGCCTCTCGTCCACCGGGATCAATGCAATGTCCCTGTGGCGTTCCTTGTGGCCATTCCGAAATGGGCGGCCGCAAGGTTCGGGGATATAATCGACGTCGGTAAAGGCGGACGACTGGCGCCGAGAATTGGCGAATGCTCGCCTTGGCGACTAGCGCCGGACAGCGACTTTGCGCTGAAAGAGTTATTACCTCTCGGTGATAGCGACCAGGCGCTGGCGACGGGTGGACTCTCCAGAGTCGGTAGCGATCGCGCTGGCTGTCGACGAACGTCGACCTCCTGGTGACTTGCACCGGTTGGCGGATCGACGACGATGACCTTCCTCGGAGGATCCGGGAAAAGGTCTTTCGCTGAGCGCTTCGCGCTGGGAGGCGGCTGAGCGCCGTTTGCAAGGCTATCGCCTAAAACGACCTTGCGTTTTGTGGCGTAGCACCTGAGTGGCAGCGGCTGTGTTTTCCGGCGAACCGAGGAGCGCGCTATGGCCTCTTCACCGGCGAGCCGGGAAGGGTTCCGGGTGTCTTTTGAGAGCGGCGTGTTGAGGCTGGGATATCCGCCCTGGCCGGCTGCTCGAAATACTCCGAATCTTCCTCGCGACGGGCTCTTTTTTTATACCCGAGAAAATCGGCGGCGAGTATTGACAACGGGGTTGCTAGGAAACCTGCGTTTCTTGAATCTTGCAAGCTGTCAACTTGCGACTTGAAACTCGCTTTTTCGGCAACTTGAAACTCTCCGCGTTTGACAACGTGAATCTGCCCCGCGCGCATCGTAAATTCTAACCGCGCTTTTCTTCGCGGAAACCACGTGCCGTCTGAGCGGAGGTTACCCTGGAGGCTGGTGGCTGACGGAGGTTGCCACATTACCCCCTTCGTTGATTTAGAGTTGCGATTTGAAAACGTACCGTTTTGTGTGATACTCTGCCGCTGCGAATTTTGACCTCTGAAGGCGTTGTAGCATCCTTAGATTGTTGGAGTATCTCAGGAGGTTTTTCAGCTTGATCCTGTTTCGCTAGGAAATAAGCCGGTTTTAAACGATCTGTAGTTATGTTAACATTTTTACCGTTAATTCGTAACTTGAAGACTTTTTCGCCCCTGCTGAGAACTTCGAAAGGTCCATCAAAAGTTGGTTGCAAAGCCCGTGTTGGAGCATCATGTCTGAGGAAGACATGCGTTGATTTCTCAAGATCTTTATGCTCGAATGTTGCGGACGCTCCGTGTCTTTTGACTGGTTGAGGTCGCAGATTATTTATTGTCTTTCTCAATCTCTGTAGTAATTCGGTCATTACGTCTGCTTGTGGATTCTTTTGAAGAAACTCTCCCGGAAGTCTTATGGATTCTCCACAAACAAGTTCCGCAGGAGTTGTTTGGAGATCCTCCTTGAAAGCAGAACGTATTCCCATCATGATGACAGGCAGCACCTCCGTCCATGCTTCAGTCCCGTGGAATTTAATCGCCGTTTTAATTTGACGATGCAAACGTTCAACCATGCCATTAGCTGCGGGGTGATAAGCTGTTGTTCGGATATGAGTGGTGCCTGTTAGTTTGGTGAGTTGTCGAAACAGGTCGGCCTCGGACTGCCTTCCCTGATCCGTAGTAACTCGAGCTGGGGTGCCGAATCTCGCTATCCAATGCGTAAAGAGATTTTCTGCGATGGTTTCTGCCAAAATATCTGAAACAGGGATGGCTTCGGGCCACCTCGTAAATCGGTCAATTATGGTTAGACAATATCTGTAACCTTTAGAAATTGGCAATGGTCCTACCAGATCTATTTGGATATGTTCAAATTGTCTTGAGGGGCTACAAAAATTTCCGATCGGTGATCGATTATGCCTCTGAACCTTTGATTTCTTGCAAGCTATGCAAGCTCTAGTCCACTCATGGCAATCTGCCTTAATTCTGGGCCAGACATACCGCTGTGTGACAAGCTTTGCCGTTGCTCTTGTTCCTGGCTGTGACAAACTGTGTAAGGATTGAAAAACTTGTTTTCTGAAATCCTCCGTCACAAAAGGTCGAGCGAAAGGCGTTGTTGTGTCAGAGTAGAGTGTGGAACTGGTTCCAAGAATTGGAACTTTCTCAAGCTTGAGCGAAGAGTTCCCTTTTAGTATTTCTTGTACTTCAGTATCCTTTTCCTGTGCTCTCGCCAGATCTTCCAAATTGACTGCGGTTTGAATTTCTTCAACTCTCGACAGGGCGTCAGCGACAACATTCTCTTTCCCCGAGATATGTTGAATATTGGTTGTGAATTGTCCAATATATTGCAGATGACGTGCCTGTCTGGGAGAGCTGTGTTCTGCAGCCTGCTGGAAAGCAAAGATTATCGGCTTGTGATCAGTGTATACAGTAAAAATTCTTCCTTCAAGGAGATGTCGATAATGTTTGATTGCCAAATAAATGGCCAAAAGCTCTCTATCATAAGGACTGTATTTTTGTTGAGCAGGATTTAATTTTTTGCTGAAGAAAGCTAACGGTTGCCAGTCATCTCCATCTCGTTGCTGGATGACGGCACCGACAGCTGTATCAGATGCGTCTGTCGTCAAAGCAATTTCTGCTTCCGGTTTCGGATGTGCAAGAAAAGTTGCTCTTGAAAGACTCTCCTTGCATCTGATAAAAGCTTCTTCTATTTCTTCATTCCAAGTGATTGGAGCTTTCTTTTTGGTCTTTGGGCCACCAAGCAGATCATTTAGCAAAGCCTGATCCTTGGCGGCTTCCGGAATAAACCTTCTATAGAAGTTTAAAGTTCCTAAGAACCGTCGAAGCTGTTGGACATTTTCTGGTTTTAAGAAATTTTTTATTGCCTCAATTCTTTCCTGAGGGAGTTGAGTGCTTTTTTCTGATACCTCGTATCCGAGAAAAAGCACTTTTTCTTTTCCAAAGATACATTCGGCTGGACTCAAAAGAATGCCATTCTCTTCTAGTCTTTTGAAAACTTTGCGCAAATGTTCTTCATGCTCTTTTTCATTGCAAGATGCGACCAGAATTTCATCAATGTAGACGTAGCAGAAATCAAAGTCTCTCAGAACTTCATTCATGAAGCGTTGAAAAGTTTGAGCTGCATTTCTAAGTCCAAAAGGCATGAACTTATACTCGAAAAGTCCAAAAGGAGTTGTTATGGCAGTTTTTTGAATATCGTCCGGATGGACTGGAATTTGGTTATAGGCCCGTACCAAGTCTAGAGTCGAGAAAATTTTCTTTCCGTGAAGATTTTGCGAGAAATCTTCGATGTGAGGGACCGGGTAACTATCTGGTATAGTTCTTTTATTGAGCCCTCTATAGTCTCCGCAGGGCCTCCATGCGCCTCCCTTTTTGGGAACCATATGCAGAGGCGAAGACCAAGGACTTTTTGAGACATGTATAATTTCCTCCTGAAGTAGGAGATTAAACTCGGCTTTCGCTGCCTTAAGTTTTTCAGGGGCCAACCTCCGTGGACGACATGCTTCTGGCGAACCCGGCGTTGTTTTAATAAAATGCTCTGTTGAATGCTTTGCTTTTCGTACTCCAGAAGTTGCCCTGGTAATGCCCGGAAATTCAGCCAGAATTTGATGATATTTATTTTCGACTGAAAGAACTTTTACTGCCTCTATTGCCTCGGATCTTGCTGAACCCTTGGCGTGGATTTGAGTCATTCCATCAAGTAGTACTCCATTTTGCAAATCAGGTAGTAATTTGTAATGAGCCAAAAAGTCTGCTCCAATGATTGGTTGTGAAACGTTGGCAACTACGAAACGCCAAGGAAATGCACGACGCAATCCGAATTCTGGCTGAAGTGTGACCCATCCGTATGTCGTAATTGTCGTATTGTTTGCTGCAAATAATTCGTAATTTGTAGGTTTTTTGAACCCTGCTGTCATTGATCTTGGAAAGACGCTGACGTCTGATCCAGTATCAATGAGAAATCGTCTCTTGGTTACCTGGCAAGTTACGAAGAGGCGGCGGGGCCTTGGGGCGGGTTCACTGGCCGCCATCAGTGACTGCCCTGCTCTTATTCCGATTTGAAAGCGCACGGCTGTGTGCACTTTTTAGCTTTTTCGCCAAATCTGTTGTGGTAAAAACAGTTTTTCTCATCATATTTCCTCCCTTTTGATTGGCTTCTGCTTCGGCTTCGGTCTCTCTTTCCTTCAAATCTTTTTTTTGATTTGTGTCTTGAGAGACGTGTCGTTAGCGATTCAACTTGTTTAGTTAAAGCCTGGATCTTCTCTTCGAGCGTTTTTCTCTGACCTCCAACAGATGTGGCAGCCATTACCATTTTATTTGGCATCTCGTGGATGCGGTCTGCTTGCTGTGCCGCATCATTTAACGGATCATCGATTCTGGTTGCAAGAACCATCTGCATCTGTGTTGGGAGTCTCCCGAGCCAAAGCGTTCAAAGGAGAGAATCTGGGACATTGCTCCCGGCCAGAGTGCGCAAGTGCCGAAGAAATTGAGACGGCTTTCTGTCTCCAATCTCCTCAAGCTCTAGGAGTTGTAGGGTCCGTTGTTCTTGAGAAACTGTAAGCCTTTGTATGAGCGCTTTTTTAACCGTCTCGTATTTGTCAATCTCCGGGGGCTGTGTAATTATGTCTTTGATTTCTTTAATCTGTCTCGAGTCTAGCTGTGAAATAGCGCAAGAGTATTTCGTTGAATCCGCCGTTATTCCGCTCAGGACGAATTGTCCTTCTAGCTGCGCGAACCACAATTCGGGTTCATCGTTCCAGAAAGGCGGTATTCTAATGGATACTCTTCCAACTTGATTCTCTCCATTTACCTGAATTCTTCCGTCGCCCTCCATTTCTGCTTTTCTTAGCGAATCACGTCGGGGTCACCAATTTAGGAAATTTCTATTTTCTTTGTCGCTCGTTGATTATCTACGCTCGCTGATTAATTAAGACGCTTTCCTATTTCAATACGTGTGGGATTCGCTTAAGAAGATTTGACTCAGTTTACATTAAACTTTTTTTATTTCAATAAATCAACATTTTCCACATTTAACACACTTGTGGCAACTCGAACATAAAACATTTTCTTTATTTGAATTTAGGAAATTTCTTTTAAAGTTTCGTCGGCTTTCTCTTCCTCGAGGCTTTGACTGCGTGGCAATACTTTTCTGAATCACCGACGTCTGCGTTGCTGCGTCTCGGTGAGTCACCTCAGTCTGGGAGCCTGCGTGGTATTTCCTGGGAGAGGGAGGAAGCGGAGAGACAGGACGGGGTATCTCGAACTCCTTCAATAGATCCTTTACTTTCGGGATCGGTGTTGAAGTTACTGGAAGGAACGGTTTGGTTAGGTTCGGGGATATAATCGACGTCGGTAAAGGCGGACGACTGGCGCCGAGAATTGGCGAATGCTCGCCTTGGCGACTAGCGCCGGACAGCGACTTTGCGCTGAAAGAGTTATTACCTCTCGGTGATAGCGACCAGGCGCTGGCGACGGGTGGACTTTCCAGAGTCGGTAGTGATCGCGCTGGCTGTCGACGAACGTCGACCTCCTGGTGATTTGCACCGGTTGGCGGATCGACGACGATGACCTTCCTCGGATCCGGGAAAAGGTCTGTCGCTGAGCGCTTCGCGCTGGGAGGCAGCTGAGCGCCGTTTGCAAGGCTATCGCCTAAAACGACTTTTCGTTTTGTGGCGTAGCACCTGAGTGGCAGCGGCTGTGTTTTCCGGCGAACCGAGGAGCGGGCTATGGCCTCTTCACCGGCGAGCCGGGATGGGTTCCGGGTGTCTTTTGAGAGCGGCGTGTTGAGGCTGGGATATCCGCCCTGGCTGGCTGCTCGAAATACTCCGAATCTTCCTCGCGACGGGCTCTTTTTTTATACCCGAGAAAATCGGCGGCGAGTATTGACAACGGGGTTGCTAGGAAACCTGCGTTTCTTGAATCTTGCAAGCTGTCAACTTGCGACTTGAAACTCTCGCTTTTTCGGCAACTTGAAAATCTCCGCGTTTGACAACGTGAATCTGCCCCGCGCGCATCGTAAATTCTAACCGCGCTTTTCTTCGCGGAAACCACGTGCCGTCTGAGCGGAGGTTACCCTGGAGGCTGGTTGCTGACGGAGGTTGCCACATAATACATATGGTAAAATACTTGAAAAAGAATTTAAAGCCTTATCTCTTCTTTTAAAAAACTGCTCCGTGCTACAGCACAAAAATACAATACTAAAGTATTCTAACTTTTTAAGTAATTTATTAAAAACTTACCATGTAATTTTCACCGACTATGATAATATACTTAATAAAATCTATTAAATTTTTGCTGCTATAGAATTACCGTATTTGTAATATTTGTAATAATATTTCTGTAATTATATTACCCACTGTGATCCATATTTTTTGATGCATGGATATAAAACGCCAGAAAATGTCAATAGGTATCATTTATTTAGCATATTTTTATGTATTTACTTTGACTAATGATTATATCCTTGGAAATAGGTTGTATTATGAACCATGGAAACTCCATATGTTTGAGAATATCGAATGTGAGTGGCCGCTGTTTTTCTGTTATTTAATATTGGATTACTGCTTCCAAGGTAGTGATGGGCGATCTCGATTCGATTTTCAGAAAATCGATCTTTTTCCTCTCAAAATCGAATTTTTTAAATCGATTCTTTTCTGTTCGATTTTTGTATGAATCGATTCTTTTAATAGAGAATCGATTTTCGATCCATTGATATGTTTATTCTTTGAACAGCTTTTACTAGAAACTGTAGTTATTGGTGTTAACGAACTGGATGAGCGGCATACTTCAGATTACCTTGGACAATGGTTGTTAAGGATATGTACTGAATGGCATATTGAAAAAGATAATGTTGTTGCCATCGTAACAGATAATGCAGTGAATATTGTGAAAGCTGTCAGTGATACATTTGGGAAAGATAAACATTTAGGTGGTTTTGCTCACACACTAAACTTAGTCGCAACATCATTATTAAAAAACAATAATGAAGTTAATGCTTTATGTGCAAAAGTGAAAGCACCAATCACTTTTTTCAAGCATTCTGTTATTGCTGCGGACGAATTATATGGAAATATAACACGAAGAAATTAATTCAATCTGTCCCCACACGATGGAATTCTACATACTATATGCTGGAAAGATTTATCGAATTATCACAAAACACCACTATAATATTATTGAAATTTCCCAAAGCACCTCCAATGCGATCAGCCTTAGAATTACAGCTTAATTGCCAAAGAAGTTATTCAAGTTTTGGCTCCTATCAAAGCTGTTACAAAGGAAATATGTGGCGAACAGTATATTACGAGTAGCAAAATAATCCCATTAATCAACTGCTTAAAAAGAAAAGTGAATACTTTAAAAGATGAATTGACATCAAGTACGGCCATACAGTTGCTTGAATCTCTTTCTGTCAACATTAACATGCGATTTGGAGATATAGAAGATATCACTATGTTAGCTGTATCAACTCTTCTAGATCCTCGATTCAAACAATTGCATTTTAATAATCAAGATGCCTGCTTACAAACTATAAATAAGATAGTCCAGCAAATGGAAAACGTAAATAACGATATGTTAAAAGAAAATAATACAACAGAAAATGCAGTAATGGACAATCAAAATAACTCTTTGTGGTCATATCATAATAAACTTGCTTATATGGAGCAATTAAACTACAATGATACTGATGATATGCCGACTGACTTAAAACATTTCCTTAATTAACCAATTATTGGGTTACATGAAAATCCAATTTACTATTAGTTATATAGTTGTAAGACAATGTATCCATCTCTTCATGTCATTGCAAAAAAATACTTATTAATTGTAGCTACGTCCGTTCCATCTAAAGGTTTGTTCTCCAAAACTGGAAATATTGTTACGGAAAAACAAAACAAATTATCGTCTAAACATCTACAATGTATGCTATTTTTAAACTCCTTATCTATGCATGAGTGGAAAATTGAATAAAAATGTTTTAAATATAAAAATTATTATTTTCCTTTTTTTAATATCTTTACAGTTACACAATTATTACCGAAACTCTTGACACCCTGAATTGTTATGATGCAAACTTCTGAATTCTGATCTTTATTTTTAAATTATATATCACTTTTATATGATTTATATCAACTTAGGACACTTAGGCTAATATTTTATATCGTACGAAAAATTTTTTAAGCATGTTAATTGACTTCAAGACGTGCAAGATAGAAATTCTCGAGTTTCTAGAAGTCCTCTATCTTGTAGCCAATTAATACGTTTAAAAAATTTGTCATACGACAAATAAAATATTACGCCCTAAAATATGTTTAAAATTTAAATACTTTGCTCATTGCATGCAATTCTCGGATCGATTCTTAAGAAATCGATTCTTTTAGTCCGATTTTATTAGTGAATTGATTCTAGTCATTCCGATTCAAGATCGATTCAAAAATCGATTTTTTTCAAAAAATCGCCCATTACTATTTCAAGGTAATAAAGAAGCAGTTGAGATGTTCACCAAACAGTTAGAGGAAGTAATGATTAAAACGGAAGATGGTATGAAATTCGTGCCTGAATTTATACTCCGTCGCACCTGAGGATGTGTCAGCGGAATATGTCGAACCCGGTAGCCAAAACCGAATAGCTTTGGGTAGATGTCCATTTAAATGGGCGCAATCTCTTTATTTATATTCTAAGAAAATTGTTGCAAGAGGTAACGCATTTTAAGAAAGTATGCATTAAAATATTAATATAATGATTATATTTGCTCATATCGCAGTTGGTCGTGTAATTTACACATACACAAATACATTTAAATCTTTTATTTTTTGAGTTAATTATTCTATTATATGCTAGTTATATGATAGTTATTTTGATATTTATATTTCTTTGATAAACATGATTTATTCATGTTTATCAAATAAATACTATTTTTATACTATTTTCAATTAAGTTAAATGAATATACACAGAGTTGAACACCTTTCTTTTATATAGAAATCTCAAATTGGTGGTTTTTTAAAGCGCTAATTTCTTAATAAATAATTTCTTAGTAAATAATAAATTTTTATTTATTAAAGGTATCTACATGCATTTCACGTTCCAACTGTTATAATGTGTTTCTAATATAGAAAATGATTTGTTTCTAACATGTAACGATGCGCCCCTTAAAACCGCATCGTATCCCGGCTCGCACCCACCGCGGACCGCCCGGCCGAACACCCGCCAGGCGAAAATGTGGGCGCGATGCGCCCACACACATTTTTAATCCATTATACACCGCGATCTCGCCGGGATAACGGCTCGAGACGCCGCGGCGGGCCCGAACGGCACAGCAGCGAGGCCGACGGGACCCGAACGTCACCGAGCACGGTCGAGCGACAGAAGTGACAGCCACGACCACGCGCGCCTCGGCGCACGTGCGCGCCGCTGTCAATCCCCACCGCGGAGACAATAAAGTACCGTTATCCTCGCGGTATAAAAAGGCGATCCTGGGATAGATCCGACACTCAGTCCTGATCCTAGAAAAGCAGAAAACGTGGTCGAGAGCTCTCCGTCCACGTTCGAGTGCTCTCGTTGCTGCTTATCCTGCGACTTCTCGGTTCCATATCTGCGAAGGCGAAAAACCGGGGTGGAGAGCTCTCCGTCTCGGTCGAGTGCTCTCGACGCCGACGCACACCATCCTGGCGAATCGGGACGGACCGGTCCGTATGTCCGACCGCCCCGACGCCGCACACCTGCACCTGGCCGATAATTAACCCGCGATAGCAACCGCGACCGACAACTAGCCGCGCGCGCTATAACGAAACCTTCGCCGAACCATCGGACCGCACGTTGCAAATATAATCTTGTTATCGCGTTGTACTGGGCCCCAGCGCCTCCGAAGTACCCTGCCGGAATTATATCATTATATTCTTTTCCGTAATCAGGTGATATCAATATAATCTTGTTATCGCATTGTACTGGGCCACAGCGCCTCCGAAGTACCCCGCCGGTATTCTATCGTGATTATCCACATATGCGTTACGTAAGCATTTTATAACACTAGCTTCTTGTCCGTACTATAATTATCGCATCGTACTGGGCCACCGCGCCTCCGAAGTACCGCGCCAGTATTCTAGTTGGATTATTAACATATTCATTTCCGTAATCATTTTATCATTATATTATATTTTCGGTTATCAGCATATCGTAATTGTTTTATGTCATTACATCTCTTTATTGTAAGCTATAAACGGCGTAAATCCACGCTGCTAGTCACCACTCTGAGTAATCAGAGCGTCCTTATAATAAACTATTTTTTATATCTGAAATCGCCTCTTGCTCACGTCTATTGTCTCCGGACCTCCCTATTGAACTCCTGACCCGGCGAGCTAGTCCGCGTTCAATCGAAAAGGCAGGTCGTTTTATGGCGCCCGAACAGGGACCGTTACGTTCCGCGAGACAATAGACGAGACACGATGGCTAAAACGTGGATCTACCGCCTGAGCAAGAGCCAGCTCATGGCCGAATTAGAAATTATCGGATTAGAAACCGACGGGACGATCGACGATCTACGTCGCCGGTTGAGCCTATACGTGGATGACCATCCGGAAATGGTGCAACCAGCCGTCGCGACCAGCGAAGATTCGCGAATCGGGCCCACGGTGACTATCACTACGCCGGAGCTCGGTATTCCGCCCTCCGTCACGGTGCTCCCGCCAACACCGGCGCCGGCCCCGACCGGCCCCGACGTTTTTTACCCCGCGGAAAGCGAGCGCCCGAGTGAACCCCCCGCGAAGGTCATGAATCAGATTAGGAAATGGGGTTGCCACTTCGACGGGAAAGACCCCATAGCGTTCCTCGAGCGACTAGAGGAACTGAAAGAGGGATATCAATTCTCAGGGGCGCAGTTGCTAATGGGGCTACCAGAGTTACTCCGCGGAGACGCGCTCCTCTGGTGTCGGAACAACCGGCAAAACTGGCGAAATTGGGACGATTTTTGTAGCGACTTTCGCGACTACTTCCTTCCGCGCCGGTACCGCGCCCAACTCGTCCGCGAAATTCAGACGCGCTTGCAACGGCCGGACGAGCCCTACCGAAAATTCGCGACAGAACTCAGCACCATGATGCGGCGAGCCACGGGGTTCGCCGAAGAGGATCAAATCGAGAACCTCTACAACAATATGCATCCGCGGTACCATTTATACGTACGCCGAGACACGATCCGACACACCAGAGATATCCTGCGCCTGGCGGAGGAATTCGAACATATTGAGAAACAAACACGTGCTCGCCATGCCCCGGCACCGAAACCTGCGGCGGCAGCCGTCGCGTATGACCGATACGAGTGCTGCTGGAGATGCAAGCAGCGGGGACATACCAGATTTGACTGCAAGCGGCCGCCCCGACGGTTCTGCTCGCAATGCGGGAAAGACGGCGTCCTCACAAAAGACTGCCATCCGCCGCCGGGAAATGCCGCTCGGACCGGGGAAGAAGCGGTTGCGCCTCGGTCCTCCACATAAGATACAAACCACGACCGCACCTGACCGCCTTCGTACATCGACAGCCGTTCGACGCCTTGTTAGATACTGGCTCCGAAGCATCGTTTATTAACACAGAGACCGCCGAGAAAATACAAGAGATGGAGTACACAGTAAAACCTGCGAGCGGACAGGTGCATCTCGCCGATGGGTCGAGCACGCCCATACGAGGGTACATGACGGTGCCCGTGAACATCCAGGGACGTTTATTCTGGCATCACTTCCAGATTATGCCTACGCTCGACAACGAGATGTTGATCGGCACTGACTTATGGGCTAAACTAAATTTCTCGATACCGCCACCACCGCCGCCAAGCGCAGGATCGCGTGCCAAACCGGCACACGCCATCGGGCAAACGGAGGAAACAGGACGGTCCGAAGAAGAGCGCCTCCAGGAGTTTCTAGCCGACGAACTGCCGAAATTCGAGGGGGTACACGGCCCCACAGACCGCACGCAACACGTCATTCGCGTGAAAACCGACGTACCGCTAAAACAGCGATATCGGCCCCGAAATCCCGCCATGCAGGCGATCATCGACGAAAAGGTCGATAAAATGCTCGAGGAGGGCATTATTGAACCATCCCACAGCCCGTGGAGCTCACCGGTGGTTATCGTACGTAAGAAAGACGGTAAGCCTCGGTTCTGCATAGATTTTCGCGGGGTAAACGAGGTCACAGAGAGGGACGCGTATCCGCTTCCCCACATCACCGCTACGCTCGACAAACTCAGGGGGGCTAAATATTTAACCACCCTGGATCTGAAGCATGGGTATTGGCAAGTACCCTTGTCCCCGGAAAGCCGCCCCGTGACTGCATTCACCGTACCCGGGAAAGGACTCATGCAGTTCAAAGTAATGCCGTTCGGCCTACACTCTGCCCCGGCAACATTTCAACGGCTCCTCGACTCCATCTTGGGCCCAGAACTAGAACCACACGTCCTAGTCTACCTGGATGATATAATAATCATCAGCAAAACGTTCGAGGAGCACCTCAGCTTGGTCAAGGAAGTATTCCGACGACTACGAGAGGCGAAGTTGCGCATTAACGAGGAAAAATGCCGCTTCTGCGTCGATCGACTCAAATATCTCGGCCATATCGTCGATCGCGAGGGCGTTCGAACGGACCCGGAGCAAGTTAGAGCCGTCGCCGAGTGGGAGGCCCCACGCAATGTACGTGACGTTCGCCGGTTTTTGGGAGTCGCGTCCTGGTACCGTCGGTTCATCCAAAATTTCGCGACACTCGCCGCGCCGTTGACCGCACTCACCCGTAAACGCGCCCGGTGGACTTGGGGGGACGCCGAACAAACAGCATTCGACGCCTCAAAAACCGCGCTGACGACCTCGCCGGTACTCGCGTGCCCAGATTTCACCCGACGATTCTACTTGCAAACAGACGCTAGCACCACGGGCCTAGGGGCTGTACTTACACAGTACTTTCCCGAAGGGGAACGGGTCATAGCCTACGCGAGCCGCGCCTTAAACAACGCCGAGCGAAACTACAGCGCAACGGAGTTAGAATGTTTGACCGTGGTCTGGGGAATCCGGCGGTTACGGGGATACCTCGAAGGGTACCAATTTACGGTGATCACCGATCACCAGTCGCTGAAATGGTTGCAGAAGATCGACTCGCCAACGGGCCGCCTCGGTCGTTGGGCTTTCGAATTGCAACAATATGATTTCGAGGTCAAATACCGGAAAGGCGTACTAAATAAAGTCGCCGATGCACTCTCCCGACAGCCGGAAGTGGCCATGGTGAACCGGCCGAAATGCCCGTGGTACCAGAGAGTATGGCACACCGTCAAGTCAACCCCACACGAGGTGCCGGATTTCCGGATCGAACATGGCCGATTGTGGAAACACATACTCCACAGTCTAGATTTCAAAGAAACCCCGGAGGGGGAACAATGGAAGGAATGCGTGCCGAAGGAACGGCGAACCGCGGTGTTAGAGCAATACCATGACGCGCCCACCGCCGGGCACCTAGGTATCGCAAAAACCATCACCAGAATCGCGGCGAAATTCTACTGGCCAGGCATGTTCCAGGATATCACCCGATACGTGCGAAGATGCCCGACATGCCTCGCGCACAAGATAGCGCAAGAAAAACCCGCCGGGCAACTACACCCGACCGCGCTAGATCATCCGTGGCAGCAAGTGACCATTGATCTCGTCGGTCCGCTGCCCCGCTCCACCGCCGGTCATATTTGGTTATTAAACATGCAGGATCGCTTCACTAAATGGGTCGAGCTCCGCCCTCTGCGTCGAGCCACCGCACCCGTCATCGTAAGAAACATCTTAGAGGCCGTTATCCTCCGCCACGGGTGCCCGGACGAAATATTATCAGATAATGGCACGCAACTGAAATCGAAACAACTCGCCAAACTATTGAAAGATTGCGAGATTCGCCACCGGTTCACACCGGCCTATGCGCCTCACTGCAACCCAGTAGAGCGGACCAACCGCGTCATAAAAACAATGATCGGTCAATACGCAAGGAAGCACCGAGCATGGGACGAGCATTTGACGGAATTGCAGTTCGCGTACAATACCGCGAAACACGACGCAACCGGCTACACTCCCGCGTTCCTCAACCACGGCCGCGAGCTGCGTCGCCCCGGGGAAAGAACGCTTACCGAATCCGCGGTACCGCCATCGGTCGTCCGCCGCCGACTCAACGAGGCCTACGAGCTCGTGAAAATCCAGCTCGCCCGTGCCTTCCAACATCAAGAAAGGCACTACAATTTGCGCCGCCGAGATTGGCGTCCACGGATCGGGGAGTGGGTGTGGAAGCGAGACCGACCGCTTTCCAGTAAGCAAGCCGCGTTTAACGCGAAACTCGCGCCTAAATTCATCGGACCGCTCGAAGTTCGCCGCCTAATTTCGCCCGTTATCGTAGACCTCCGTAGTCGCTCGGGGAAATGGTTTAAGCACGTACACGTGCAGGATTTAAAGCGCGCACCGACCGACCGCCGACTTTCCGAATCTGACGCCGACCAAGAGGGGGGGATAACGAGCGCGCTCTCCCGAAAAACAGAGATACACAACGATCGGTTTAAAGGTTGTAAACGCGTCGAAAATAATAAACCGAAAATTGCGTCCGGTAAACAAATAATGCCAGCAAACAATGTTAACCCCCGTCCGAGCGAGAACGCGACGCCCGGCAGAAGGAATCGAGCCATGCGAGAGATGACTTCGACCGAACAGAGCGACGACATCGTCCAAGCGATCACCGATCTCCTCGGCGACGACGACGAGGAGTACGACCCGGCCAGACCCGGGTTCGAGCGACAAGGGATTACCCTTTACGGTGGAGGAACCAAGACGGCAGTCCGGCCACCTGCCCAGGCCGTGTGGCCGCCAATTCGACCACGGACAGTGCCGCTAGTCGGCACGCGGATTCAAAGGTCAGATGCCGCCAACCGCGCCAAGCAGGCCTGGCTCACGGCACCACCACCACCGCCGCCGAAACGCCGCCGCCCGGAGCAGACTCCACCACGGCCCACCCTGACGCCGGCACGTCCCATGGGGCCTTTACCGCCACCACCGATCACGGTCGAAGTGGAGCCCGGAATCGTGGTCGACGTACCACACTTCGCCGTGCACGTCAGCCGGCAATACAAGCCAAACCTCGGCAACCGCCGATGGCACATACGGTTCGACGGAGCAGGACGGGTCAAGTGGGTGAAAGAGAAGACCCCGAGCTCACAAACATCCGTCGCTACAACATCGGTACCATCCGCACCATCCGGCCGGCCGTAAAAGGAGGACAAGGAGGATCGAAGTCCAGAATTTAAGGCAGACGACAAGGTGCCTCTAGGTTCAGGCACTCTTAACGAAGGGGGTGATGTAACGATGCGCCCCTTAAAACCGCATCGTATCCCGGCTCGCACCCACCGCGGACCGCCCGGCCGAACACCCGCCAGGCGAAAATGTGGGCGCGATGCGCCCACACACATTTTTAATCCATTATACACCGCGATCTCGCCGGGATAACGGTTCGAGACGCCGCGGCGGGCCCGAACGGCACAGCAGCGAGGCCGACGGGACCCGAACGTCACCGAGCACGGTCGAGCGACAGAAGTGACAGCCACGACCATGCGCGCCTCGGCGCACGTGCGCGCCGCTGTCAATCCCCACCGCGGAGACAATAAAGTACCGTTATCCTCGCGGTATAAAAAGGCGATCCTGGGATAGATCCGACACTCAGTCCTGATCCTAGAAAAGCAGAAAACGTGGTCGAGAGCTCTCCGTCCACGTTCGAGTGCTCTCGTTGCTGCTTATCCTGCGACTTCTCGGTTCCATATCTGCGAAGGCGAAAAACCGGGGTGGAGAGCTCTCCGTCTCGGTCGAGTGCTCTCGACGCCGACGCACACCATCCTGGCGAATCGGGACGGACCGGTCCGTATGTCCGACCGCCCCGACGCCGCACACCTGCACCTGGCCGATAATTAACCCGCGATAGCAACCGCGACCGACAACTAGCCGCGCGCGCTATAACGAAACCTTCGCCGAACCATCGGACCGCACGTTGCAAATATAATCTTGTTATCGCGTTGTACTGGGCCCCAGCGCCTCCGAAGTACCCTGCCGGAATTATATCATTATATTCTTTTCCGTAATCAGGTGATATCAATATAATCTTGTTATCGCGTTGTACTGGGCCACAGCGCCTCCGAAGTACCCCGCCGGTATTCTATCGTGATTATCCGCATATGCGTTACGTAAGCGTTTTATAACACTAGCTTCTTGTCCGTACTATAATTACCGCATCGTACTGGGCCACCGCGCCTCCGAAGTACCGCGCCAGTATTCTAGTTGGATTATTAACATATTCATTTCCGTAATCATTTTATCATTATATTATATTTTCGGTTATCAGCATATCGTAATTGTTTAGCTTCTTGTCCGTACTATAATTATCGCATCGTACTGGGCCACCGCGCCTCCGAAGTACCGCGCCAGTATTCTAGTTGGATTATTAACATATTCATTTCCGTAATCATTTTATCATTATATTATATTTTCGGTTATCAGCATATCGTAATTGTTTTATGTCATTACATCTCTTTATTGTAAGCTATAAACGGCGTAAATCCACGCTGCTAGTCACCACTCTGAGTAATCAGAGCGTCCTTATAATAAACTATTTTTTATATCTGAAATCGCCTCTTGCTCACGTCTATTGTCTCCGGACCTCCCTATTGAACTCCTGACCCGGCGAGCTAGTCCGCGTTCAATCGAAAAGGCAGGTCGTTTTAAACATAGAAAAGGATTTGTCTTAGATAAAATAAATTTATAAAGTCAATTTCAATTCTAATAAAATAACGGGTATTATTTTGAATTGTTTGTATCGATAAATGCTTAAATTACTTGAAAGAATAAGATAGTAAACTACTTTTATTCTTATTCCCTTATTTTCTATTATATATTTTTCCTTTAAGAAATTACAAAATAACTGGATAATATTACTGCATTGTTAATATTACAAAGATAAAACAGAAGAATATACCTGATCTTCCAAGAAAATAGTGTTTGCTTTATGTACTAAATGTTCAACCTCAATCAGACCACCTAAAGATGGCACAATGTTGTATTCAGTCACTAATGTTATTACCATTAAAGCTTCAACGACAAGTTTACGATATTCCGGCTGCAGTATAGTGTTTAAAACAGTTTCTACAGCTCATGCAAATTGCAAATTTTAATTCTCCAGATGTCATTTTCTGTGTGAGATTTTGAGGAAATACTCTTCCTTTAATCGCTAAATCATGGCACTGTTAAAAATTAATTAAATGTTGGAATTACAATGTTGTGAAAAGCTTAGTTATTACATTTCTAGATATATTATTAAATAACAACGATGTACAAACTCACCTTTTCAAGTACTTGCCACACACGGATCTCGGTTACTCTGTTCAATGCACCGTCTAATCGTCGCCTTCGTAACCACTGACCTTGACAATCTGCTTCTGCCTCAGCACTATCATTCTGTTCAGCGCTTAAGAAACCACCAATTTCAGATTTCTACATAAAAGAAAGGTGTTCAGCTCTATGTATTGTGACTAGGGTTCTGAAGCATGGAAAAATTTCCGGAAAAATTGGAAAAATTTCCTTTGTATTATTTTCCAAAAAAAATATAAAAAAATATTTAATTTTTTATTTATATATGATTTGCTTCAAATCCGTTAAAAATCTTATAGACTACAGATAACTATAATATTCTTCTTCACGTTGACATGAACTACATCACATATTATAATATTTTTGTATATTGTGTTGCTTTACTTTTGATAAAATGCCGAGAGTCTGTAAAAAAGAAAAAGTTATATGAACTGGTATTACTTAAGTGTGAGAGGAGATGATGTCGTTCAAGGTGTAATGGTGAAGTCTGAAATGCCATTCAAATCTCTTATAATTGCGAATTTGAGAATTGAGATGTTTTTAAGTTTCTTAAACTTTTTAATTTTTATATTGTTTCTTTATTTTTCTAGTCCTTACAAGTTTTAAAATATAAGGACCAAGCTAATTAAAATTTTTATTTTGATAATTGTGATGTACTGGTACTACAGTAGTACTAGTAATACACTGCAAATGTGTGTTATTTTAGCTGAAGCTCATCTTACACATTTCTTGCCGTTAATTACGTCATTTAACCATTGAACGTATTAACTTTTAATTTAATACTATTAAACACATGTTAAATGATGTAATTTAACACATAAAAAAATTTGTAAAAACAGCTTCAGTCTAATGTGTCATTTTTAGACGTTTATGCGTGTAAAATAACACACTTGGATTTGAAGTGTAATAGTACTACTATTAATATATCTTTGAAACAGGTTATATAAGTCTGTTCAAAATAAAAATATAATTTAAGAGAATTTGGATCTTATATCTCTATCCAAATTCTTAAATTATATTTTTATTTTGAACAGACTTATATAACCTGTTTCAAAGATACATTAATAGTAGTACTATTACACTGCAAATTCACTGGAATTCCACGCGGGCCTGGCAGGGGCTATCACGGGTGCCGTCGCGAGGACGCACCGCGCCCCGAGAACCAGAAATTGCGAGCCGCGGACGTCAAAAATTGAGCTGCCGGATCCAGAGGTGGAGGATCGTCGGCCGGAGTGGCGGAGAAGCGGTCCCCTCTCAGAGAGGATTCGAGGGCGAGATGGGCCCGAGAAATGGAGCAAGGGTGCGAGGCACCCCTCCGACTTACGGCGTTGCGTCGCGCGGATTGCGTAAAAGGATCACGCGCGACGTCAATATCGGCCGTGTCAACGCGCAATACGACCGCGCAACCCCCGTATGGGGGCGAGAAGATATACTCGCGATCGAGCGCGACGTCGCTCTTCCTCTTCCGCGCTAACCTGCGAGCCGAGCGGACGCTTTCGTTGCTGTCGTGCAAGCGTTATTCTTGTGGTGGAATCCCGGCCCGTTAGCGGAATCCCGAGCCGCAACCGACCCGAGCGAGCTAGGAGACCAAGCCGACGAGGACGAGCTACAGGGAGCAGCGTATCGGTGAGGTCGCCCGTTGACGATTTTTGTGAGCCACGAACGGACTGCGAGGGGTCGCGCTCCCGTTCTGTTGTCGACACGCCATTTTTGCGTTTCGTGGTCGATCAAGTTGCGATCGAACCCTATTGCCTGGGGTTGTCGCTTAGAGTCTTGTCGACTTAATCTTTCGATTTCGGTGGGCGGTCGACACCAAGCGCGAGGGGCCCTAAACGCGGTTATCGTAAGCATTAGGAAATCAGGGAGCGAGCCTCTGGAGATCCGCGGCCGAGGAAGCGCCGGAGAGCCCCCGAACCTCGGGGTACGCGACGCGTGAGCGATCGCGTTATTCGCGCGTGTGGTGTTTTCGCGAGTTTTGCCATCTCATCAAGTGACGATTGTGAGTTGTGGATTCCGACGGTCGTATATTTCGCGTATAGTTGTCCGAAAGTGCGACGTTCGGTCTCGCGTTCCGCGACTTGTTGTTGTGTGCTGTCGGGAATCGATGTTCGCGTTTCGTACTCGATAGAATATTCTCGCAATCGCGTATCGCGCCGAAGTCGTGCACTTTATCTGTCGCGTGCGCTACGTTGTCGGGTCGAAGCATTCGATTGCGTGTTAATTATCATAATCGCGTAATTTCGCGCCGCGTCAGCCGTCGCCGTGTTGTTCGTCTTTTTTACGTCGCGCCCCGAGTTAGCGCGTCCGCGGCGAGACGTATTTCCCCTGGCGACGGAAACCTCTCGCGGTTGCGAAAATCATCTGGCGTGCGCCCAGCGGGGCATAGGACTTCGCGTACTTGCAGGTATTGTTAATTCTGCGTGTTATTTTCTGGGTAATTATGCAGTAATACGGACCACCCTCCGATGACCTTGACCTTGACATATTTTGTCAAGGTCATGACCCTGAGTGATTTTCAAAAGTTTTTAGCCGTCGCTCGTTGTTTGTTAAAAAGTTATTAACAAAAAAGTTTGACAAATATAGCAGTTATTTTGAGTACTACAAGACATGAACGACTAATATGTATGTGGAAATAATACATGTATGAACAAAGGAATTTTATTTAAAGCAGCAAATCGTTGATATATTGAACAATCTTTTCGTTAAAGCACAGAATAGAGAGTATGTGCTTCAACTTACAAATAATAGTAATTGTAAGATAATTGTAAGAAAGCACATACTTGTAAAAGCGTCACTAACCTATAGGTTAGTGGCGCGCTTTACAAGTATGTGCTTCAACTTAGAAAGCACATACAAAGCACATACTTGTAAAGCGCGCCACTAACCTATAGGTTAGTGACGCGCTTTACAAGTATGTGCTTTGTATGCACTTCAACTTACAAATAATAGTAATTGTAAGATAATTGTAAGAAAGCACATACTTGTAAAGCGCGTCACTAACCTATAGGTTAGTGGCGCTTTTACAAGTATGTGCTTTGTATGTTCTTCAACTTAGAAAGCACATACTTGTAAAGCGCGTCACTAACCTATAGGTTTTGTCAATAACCAACTATTATTTGCTTTAACAAAGCTTTAACATGCTTTTGCCATGATTAAAGCATATTTGTATTAAAGCATATTTGTATTCACGCTTTCTAATACATAAAATAGTTGGTATATACTTTTCAATATACCAACTATTGTCTACTTTAAATAACTTTCATTTCAATATACCAACAATTCACTGCTTTAAATAATTTTTCCCACCAAACTTTTTTTGTTTATAACTTTTTAATAAACAATGACCGCCAGCTAAAACCTTCTGAAGGTTACTCAAGAGGGTGACCTTGACAACATATGTCAAGGTCAAGGTCGTTTATGCCTTTCAATACTCAAAATAACTGCTATATTTGTCAAACTTTTTTTGTTAATAACTTTTTAACAAACAACGAGCAACGGCTAAAAACTTTTGAAGATCACTCAGGGTCATGACCTTGACAACATATGTCAAGGTGAAGGTCATCTGAGGGTGGTCCGTATTACTGCATAATTACCATTTTCTGTATTGTATTTCGCGATCAGCGTTATTCGGCGTATTATTCTCTGTTATTTTTCGCGATATTCTCTATATTAATTTCCGCGACCTGCGTTATTCCGCGTAATATTCTTTATTATATTTCGCGATCCGCGTTATTCTGCGTAATATTCTCTTATCACATTTCGCGATTGGCGTAGTTCTAATACATCCTGTTGTTGTGCCGCTCCGGGCAAGGAATGGGGATCGCTGTCCGCGGGGAAGTCGCCGGGAAAAATCACAGACTCCGATATACTTTTAAAGGCTTTAATAATAAATTTGCTTTCTTCTCGTTACAACGGTTTCACTTATTTAATACGCAAACAACCCGACACTGTCTCTGACTCTCAAATGCCCTCTCAAGCCTGCTTTCCTCTGTATTTATCTCCTTTCGTCGTCAAGCCGAATCGGTTCATCGGTCCCTCCTTATTCAGCGTATCCTTTCCTCGTATTTTTTCTAGGTCGCGTCGGTTCTCGGTACTGGCCGCGCAGTCAGCGGTTATGCGGACTCGCGGTTTCACATCTTTCGCTTGCGATTGCTCAATATAATAACTAAATACTTATTAATAAATATCGGGTCGCAACACTGTGTATGATCCGCTGTATTAATTGTCGCGATATTCTTTGTTACATTGCGCGATCTGCGTTACTATCCATATTATATTCCGTATTATATTTCGCGAGCTGCGTTATTCTTATTTGTTCTGCGTATCATTCTCTTTATTATTTTTCGCGATCGGCGTTAGTCTTATCAATTCTGCGTAGTATTATCTTATTTGTCGCAATTTGCGTTGTTCTGGTATTATCCCGTTTATTGCTGTTCGCTATCCGCGTAATTTTGCGTATTATTCCCTACTACGTTCCGCGATCTACCGTCAATTATTTACTCATTTTTGCCGCTTTAAATTTATCCACGATTAACTGCTGCATTTACCACCGATTAAATAGTCAATCTCTTCAATATTTGCAATCCGACGTATCTCTACTACTGCATATTCAAAGATATTAAACCGTTGTCGATTTCTATCATTAATCTGTCAATTATTATTATTGTTTTCTTTTATCACTGTCTACATCTCCATAAATTTTGTCAAACGCTATTTCTCTCCTGTGCTAAATAAATACTGTTAATCTATTGTTATTGAATTAACGGTTTCTCGCGTGAATTATTCGCCCGTCATCCCGCAACCTTGAGCGCTGCCCGGCATCCGCCCTGCCCCTCTACCGTTAGCTTGAGCTAGCCAGCCCCTCGTACAGAAGGCGATATCGGATATTGTCGAATTTTTGAATGTCGGTTGTTGCAGATTTTTGGCGAATTTCGCGATTCGGTGACGCGACCCTGTACGCATCTGGCGCCCAATAAATTATTTCACGGCTAATCAACTGCTTTCTCGGTACGAGGGACCCGTTATAGAGAGGCCCACCATCCTTTTCTCCCCTTTTGATCCGCTATCGTAGAAGATAGCGTGACAGTATATTCATTTAACTTAATTGTAAATAGTATAAAAATAGTATTTATTTGATAAAAATGAATAAATCATGTTTATCAAAAAAATATAAATATCAAAATAAATATCAAAATAACTATCATATAACTAGCATATAATAGAATAATTAACTCAAAAAGTAAAAGATTTAAATGTATTTGTGTATGTATAAATTACACGACCAACTGCGATATGAGCAAATATGATCATTATATTAATATTTTAATGCATACTTTCTTAAAGTGTGTTACCTCTTGCAACAATTTTCCTAGAATATAAATATAGAGATTGCGGCCATTTAAATGGACATCTACCCAAAGCTATTCGGTTTTGGCTATCGGTTTCGGCATACTTTCTTTTTGAGGAGGGAAAAATCTTCTAAAGACACCCGGGGCGCCCGTTTATATCCCCGGGGTGTGGGATTCAATCCGGCCGAATTGGCTAATCCAACCCGACCGAATCGCCTACCCACTAAAACCCCCCCTAAGGAAAACATCCATACTCCCTGAGTGTCACCCGGAACACAAAGATTTCTGTCAGTAAAACTTCTGGTGACACTCCAGTGCGCAATCATAGCTTGCTCTTCTTCGACGGGCTTATCCTATCCGCTCTATATCCTTGTACTATAGTACCTTCAGTCCATTAGTTACACTTTATTAGTCTATATCAGAGTTTTTTCTGTTAGTCTTTGCTAGATTGGAGAAGGAAGCTTGTAACCGTTGCTGCTGCTGCTGCAGAGACCGCTGTTGTTGCTGCCTGGTCCTCTCTGCTTCTTTTTTAATTATCATTACATGTTCGACATATGTCGCTATTGGATCCCATCTATTTATATCTTGTAGCATAATTTTAATCATTTTGTCCATAGAGTCCATCCTAGTGTTCATTTCTTTTTCCAGGGCCGTTCGTTGTATCTCCCACGCGGGGCAGTCTACAAATGTATGGCTAGGATCATCAGTTCCTTCTCTCCAGCAGTGCGAGCACTCCGGTGATGTTGCCTTCCCGATCATGTGCAGGAATTTATTATAGCAACCATGTCCTGTTATTGCTTGAGTTAATCTGTAGTTCATGCATCCGTGGTTCCTATCGAGCCAATTATCAAAGTGCGGCAGTATTAGGCCTCTCACTCTCCTTCCTGGGTCTGAATCTTTCATTTCTTCCAATCTATTTTTCCAAATATTCCTTTCTATCTCCGCCCCTTTCTTTTCTATAACATTCCTGGCTTTGGGAACTAGCATACAGTTATGTTTTTCCTCCAGTGCTCTAATCGTTCTGTAGATAAACTCCCTTCTTTTTGCCGTTATATCGATCGGCGGGATTCTCGCTAGGAGGGATGCTGCCACCAATGCTATGGTCCTGTATCCCGAAATCACTCTAATTGCTACTTTTCTCTGCAGCCTATATAACACTTGAATGTTCTTTTTCTTTCCTAGAACCTCGTCTCTTGCCCAGAGTGGAGCGCCATACAATATCACCGATGACACTACTGAAGCATACAGTCTCCTTTTCTTTTCTCTCGGTCCTTGGAGATTGGGCATCAATTTTGTCAGGCAGTTCATTATACTTTCAGCCTTTTTTGACGCGTACTCTAAATGTTTCGCATAAGTCCACTGATTGTCAACCTTTATACCTAAGTACTTAAATGATCCCGAAGACAGAATCATATTTCCACAGACATCCAGAGCCATTGATTTGTTTGTACTTGCTTTTTTTTCTCTAAAGACTACTATTTTGGTTTTATCCGCGGATATTTTTAAGCCTAGTCTTTGTATAGCTATTATTAGTAGATCTAACGCCAATTGAGCTCTATTTATCAACTCTTTTTCCACGAACCCACCGATTACTAAATTCGTATCGTCTGCCAAACCACGGACATGAGAATCCTTTGAAAGGCCCAGGCGAAGGATGCAATTGTATGTAATTATCCACAACAGTGAACCTAGTACGGAACCTTGCGGCACACCTCGTGTTACTTCCTTTATTATGTCACCTTGGCTTAATTGTGCATATACAGGGTGTCCCATTTTAACTTAGACAGCTGAATAACATGAAAAATTGCAATGTAATCAAAAAATGTTTTAGACAAAAGTTGTATGGTCTAAAGGGGGACATAAGATGGTGGCAATGATTTGACTTTGGATGGTCGTTTGAAGCTCACGTGAACATCACCTTCAATTTCTTAAATGGAACCCCCTATATTGTAGTATATCGTTTGAAAGGGCATAAAATAAGAAAAATTTTGGCGCAAACCAGAGGTCGATACGTTGACCTGTTCGGCAGTTATTTAGGTTCAAAAATTGACTTTTCCCAAATTTGACTTTAAACAACTCCCGAACGGATTAACGTATCGACCTCTGGTTTGCGCCAAAATTCTTCTTATTTTATGCCCTTTTAAATGATATACTACAATATTGGGGGGGTTCCATTTCAAATTTTTGAGTTGCAGTCCCCTGGGACACTAAAAAATTTTAAGTAAAACCCCCATATTGTAGTATACCATTTGAAAGGGCATAAAATAAGAAAAATTTTGGCGCAAACCAGAGGTCGATACGTTGATCCGTTCGGGAGTTATTTAAAGTCAAAGTTGGAAAAAGTCAATTTTTGACCATAAATAACTCCCGAACGGGTCAACGTATCGACCTCTGGTTTGCGCCAAAATTTTTCTTATTTTATGCCCTTTCAAACGATATACTACAATATAGGGGGTTCCATTTAAGAAATTGAAGGTGACGTTGTAACCGGGCACGTTAGGTCACGCGTGATACGACTCATTCATCAATATCTCCGAAAATGTAGAAAATTCGTGAAACACGGTCGCCGCTCGATTTTACCCGTTAAATCGAGAAAGGTAAGTATACAACTAACCGTATCTGTCGACTAATTCCCCTTTTTCTCTGTTTCAGGTGCTCCGGACTGGTGCTGCTGCTGGCCGCTCTCACTCGTCGTCGCTGGATCTTCACACGTGGAAGCCGCTTCTACCAACGATGGATGGACCTCGCTCGCATCGGATGGACCCTCAGGATCGTCGCAGAATCTCAGGTAAGTATCGTATATCGTAAGCTTGTATCGCAAGCTAAGTGCCTTTACTCGCACTGGAATTTCTTTATTTCGCAGGAATATCGCGTCTACGAAGTATCTCCCGCTTGGAAGGTGACTCAGGATCGGCCACAGGATATCGTCGTATGAATTTGTACACTCAGGATATCACTTTTAATAACATTGCATTTATTCATGTATATTTGAATAAACAGTCATTACATTTCGATTCACAGTGATTTTCCTATCACCCGCGGTGTCGCGTCGTGATCGTTAGTTACAGTTCGCTCGTGGTGCATAAATCGCGTTAACTCGGAATAAATCGTCCAACTATCCGCAACACGGGTATCATCGGTTGTCACGAGAATACGCAGTATCCTCCCGTATGACTGTCCTTGGTTTCGTACACGGATGTCGAAATCGGAAAATTTCACAAGTGTCGCTCACACACACGATTCGCGAATAATTGTCGGATATCGCACGGTATGTCGGATCCGCGGTTGTATCGAGAGTCGTGTCATATACGATGAACGCTCTCCCGTCAGTCACTTATACTCGTTTCGCGTATATCTCGCACAATTTCGTAACGCCGCGAAATCCTATGATATTCGCGGTCTGCCGGATATCGCTCCGTACGCGGGATCACCGGTTGTCATGAGAGCTATAACGGATACGTGTTGTCGGTACCAGCTCTCCCGATAGACTCCTTTATTGTAACGCACATATCGCGCACAAATTTTATAAGTGTCGGAAACGTTACATGTTTCGCGACACATCGGATATCGCTCCGTTCGCGGGTCTCCCCGGTGGTTGTGAGAATACGTGTTGACGGCTTTACATCTCCCGGCGGACTAACCAGGATCGATAATTCGCAACGGCATACGTCCCCTCTTGGGCGGTGCCCCCACTCTTGTTATTCACATCGGACCATCGGCTATCACGTGATCGTCGTATGACGGTATACGCGTATCTGACAAACAACTTTTCGTAAACACGCAGGAATGCGATGGAAGTGTCGCTCGCTGAAAATTAAATACGAAAATATACATTTTCGTAAATTTATCTCGTTTTCAGAGATATACGTCTTGGCGTATATTTCATTACAAAATACGACAGATCTCGCTCGCCTTTGCCTAACCCGATGATGGCTACTCCCCGGATATGCCAAAACTGATGTTTTACTGGTGGAGTCGTATGTGCTGGGAACTCCGAATATATACATCGGATTCGGACGGGACTTCGATGTTAACGTTATTTGGCAGCTCTTAATGCCCCTCGGGATGATTTTATTAACGTTGCACTCGTGTGCCAGGTTTTTTCGGGCACACCGAACGGATCAAAGCGGGATCGCGATATTAGCGTTATTTGACGTTTTCCAATGACCTTGGCAATAATTTTATTAACATTATACATGTGTACCAGGGTTTTTCGGGCACATTGATTAGATCGAAACGGAATCGCGATATTAGCGTTACTCGGCACCTAATTATGCCCCTCGATATAATTTTTATTAACATCATAACGGTTTGCCATGACTTTCGGGCACAATCGACGGATCGCTACGGGATTACGTTATTGGGACTCGCAATGGGCTCGAAAAGGCATCCCTGGTGGTCCGTTCCCCGTAGATGGTCCTGGAGTCGAACTTCCGGCACAATCGTCGGAGGTCGACGGGAGTCGGTGCCCTGCACTCCTGGTGACCCGTAGAGATGTGCGCACACGGTTGTTCCAGGGGAAGGTGTCCGTAGTGGGTGTTTCCGGCACCCAGGTCGGATCAGGGCGAAAGTCGCTAGTTATGCTATTTAGGACCTCCGCAGACCATTCCCGATGGCCATTTAGTCATACAAGGCGTGCGCCAAGATTTTCCGGCACATGGTTCGAAATTATAATTAATCGTTAATTATGCCTTAATTGGCATCTTAGTAACATGTCGATGACGTTAGTTTTCTCGAATTATGCATGCGCCATGATATCCCGGCACAAGCCTCAAACTCGATTGTAATCGCAATTGCTATGTTCGCCGTCGTCCTAATGACGCTCATGAGTCGCCTCACCGCGATACATGTCATATGACGTGACTTTCCGGCACCATGCATCTGATCTGTTGCAACACGCTCGGACGCGTGTAAAAGTTCACGCTAACGCGCGCTAACATTGAATCATGGGGTTGTCCCCTTATCTCACAACGCATCGAGTCGTCGGAGTAACTTCTATCAACACTCGGATCGTATCAATTTACATACGTGACGGAAAATCATAGGAAATGAAAAGGAAACTTAAATATACTTTAATCGCCATGAGTGGCTTTTAATAACACGCAAAAACATAATTTTATCCCCGCCTTAGTGAAACAAAAACATAAATATATCAACGTGCCAACGGGCACTTCTAAATCACTCGTGGTGATAAACAAACAAAATAAATTATTATAATTTACGCTATCTAAGGCGGGAAAATTGCGGATGCATGTGTGAGCGCGCTCGCTCACCCGCGGTGTTTGGTCGCTGCTTGCGCCCAGTCCGTCAGGTCGGCCCTACCGTCGTCTCCTCCGGTCGCCGATTCTGACAGCTTCGTCCGCGATGCTGCCTCCGGCTGCAACGTTCACGTGAGCTTCAAACGACCATCCAAAGTCAAATCATTGCCACCATCTTATATCCCCCTTTAGACCATACAACTTTTGTCTGAAACATTTTTTGATTACATTGCAATTTTTCATGTTATTCAGCTGTCTAAGTTAAAATGGGACACCCTGTATATGTCTATCTTTTAAATAATTTTTTATAATGTTAATTAAATACTTAGGGACCCTTTTATCAACTAGGGCCTTTATAATCTTACGCCATGAGAAGGTATTGAATGCGTTGCTGACATCTACACTTATTACGATACAAATTCCACCATCATTGGTATAGTACTCAGTGATTGATCTTAGGTCCTTTATTGCATCGCATGTGGATTGCTCGTTTGAAAGCCATATTGTCCAGGAGATATTCCCTTTACTTCTTTCAGATGACCGTTTAGTATGCCGGCTATTATCCTTTTTAACAGTTTTCCCAGTTCTAGAAGCAGACATATTGGCCTGTACGATGACGGAAGGCCTTCCTTCTTGCCTGGCTTCTTAAGGAGTATCAATCTAGCCTTTTTCCACTTCTTAGGAAACACCCCCTGTAGCAGGCATTTATTATAGCACTGTATCAACAAATTTGGGAATCTTGCGTATAACATCTTTATTATCCTTCCATTTATTCCGTCTAGACCAGGAGCTGCCTTCCTGGTTAGCATTTTCTTAACTGCTTTATCTAATTCGGCTCCATTTATCTCCTCTACTTCACTAGGATCAATTGTAACTTTCGACCATTCATGGGGCGCATCTGAAGGAAACAGGACTTTTATTGTGTCCATTACCGTTTCCCTGGGTAGATAGTCCAGCGGTGCCTCTGCATTTGTGCCATTTATTTTGCTTAGTACTACTCGGTATGGGCGACCCCACAGGTCTCCATCTATCGTGGAAATAAGCTCCTGCCATGCTTTTGCTTTTGACTTGTTTATTTCGTGATAATAACTTCTCCTGGCTCGTTTGTAATCCTTCTTTATCTCTTCATATTCCGGTGAGCGAGGCTTAGTCCTTTGGAGTGTGTATTTGCGTCTAGCTTTGATACAGGTTTTTTTGGCCTCAGCTACCTCTGGACACCACCAATATACGCGTCTATTTACATTTTTCCCAGTTCTAGGCATGGAACTGTTACATGCATTGGTTAGTGCTTCCACTAGTTGACTGGCTGTATTTTCTGCTTTGTCTGGAGGTAGATTCCACTTGTGTCCCTCTAGCACGGAGTAAAATTTATCCAAGTCCACTTTATTGTACTGCCACCCTTTCCTATGGTGAGTATTCTTCTTGCTACTTTTATTTTCAGTTTTTATCGTCGTTATTTCGTAGCAATGATCGGAAAGAGAGTCCTGGTTAACCTCCACACGCCAATTTATGATTTCTGGTACCATCTTCGGTGTACACCATTCCTGGCTGTACACCTAGCTGAACCCATGCGGTGGTTCGCTTTAATTCCTGCATTGCTACACAATATACATTTAATAGGACTAGCGCAGTTGGCAGCTTTATGCCCCTCTACTCCGCATTTATAACAGCAATTGGACCTGTCTATTGTACTTTTGCAGACTTGCCTAACGTGTCCAAATTGTAAACAGCGATGACACTGTACCGGTCGTCCCTTCATTATTTCTACCCTGGCGATGGTCCATCCAATTTTGATGCGACCCAGTGTAGCTGTCTTCAGAGCCGTTGCCAGTGGACAATTTGCCCATATAACTCCCAGCTTGTTAGGCGGAGCCCGGATTGAACCCATCTTTATGTCTTCGACTTTACATCCTCCTTCTCTAGCTGGGGCCTCCGCTACCTCACGAGAAGTCACGGAGTCATCTAAGCCCGCCACCTTAACATCAGCCATTCGCATTGGCCTAGCAATCTTCACTTTGTCGCCAAATATTGTCTTTAATCTGTTTCAAAGCAGTCGTTTTTGTTCGACCCAACTGGCCAAATTAACATATTTAATCTCACATATATTTAATCTCACGACGTTTCGACCATAATTTGGGTCCTTTTCAAGTGAGAAGAGTAATTACGCCATCTATCCGCATAATCCGCATACAAAAAATCCATTACGTCGCTGACATGGTGCCCTAACTACATCATGCAAACGCAAAGCTAAAAAATGAAAGTCGACATTTACCAAAAATAAGCTCACGAAGTCAAAAGGAAAAAATTAATTAATCGGGAGTCAAAGGTTAAAAATAAAAATAAATTAAAATAAAAAGGCTTACATATCTTGTGCGTCGAGATAAAATAAAACAGTGAAGTGTGAAAAGAGAAACGTCGCAAGCCATATCAGAGAACACATCCAGACAGTATAACAATCAAAGTCACAATGAAAATAACCGACATAATCAGCAAAGGACAAGATGTGTTCAAAGATAAAAACGAATAGAACCAAAACAAAAAGTACAGACTAAGTGGCACTGATAACACGGTTGTAAGTTCCAGGTAGATTTTCAGTGTCTTTTTGAAGATTGATTGTGCAATCGTATTTTTTAATAAAATACATTTCTGAGATTTCTTATTTCTTAAATTGTCTCTCTTTATATAAAATCACAGGTTGATGCCAATTAAAATCATGATTGTACGTGAGACGGTGCTTACTGACAACGAAATGATTGTCGACATTCTTCCTAATATCGCAGAAATGTTCCTCAATGCGTGTCTCTAAGTGCCTTTTTGTTTGTCCAATGTATGTAGCGTTAAAATTTGCACAATCAATCTTATAAACCAACTCCGTCTGCTTGAGATTTTGTAGCCTATCTTTCCCCTTTCTACAATCTAATTTCTTCGGAATAGTGAGAAGTACTCTAAATTTAGCGTCACGCATTGTACGGCCAACATTACAACTGAGACCTTTAACATACGGTACAGTAATAAATTTTAAAGGATCTTGGGTTGCATTATCACAGCTAGAGTCATTACCATTACTATTACGATTCTGTAGTTTGTTAAGTCGGACATTAATATACTTATTAATGACTTTTGTTGGATAACAATTATTAGAAAGAATCTTTTGCTTCCTCATAGAGGAAACTTTGTTTTCGTGAAAAAATTTTTTTTTTAGTTGCCGCTGCCAATGTGTTCAGAATGTTCCAAAACGTCGAAAAATTGCATTAAAAAAAAATGTCCGTATGTGTGTGTGTGTGTGTGTGTGTGTGTGCAGATTTGATGTCTGTGGTTGCTCTAACTTCCGCAAATATTGAGATATCGGGCTGTTTTTTTTTTATCGATAGAGTATCATTCAAGGAAGGTTGGTATTGAATTTGGCGATGATCGGTAAAAGGGTTCTTTTTAAAAAAATTTTGAATTTTTTTACAAATGTCTGTGGTTGCTCTAACTTCCGCAAATATTGAGATATCGGGCTGTTTTTTTTTAAATCGATAGAGCATCATTCAAGGAAGGTTGGTATTGAATTTGGCGATGATCGGTAAAGAGGTTCTTTTTAAAAGAATTTTTGAATTTTTTTAGAAATGTCCGTGGTTGCTTTAACTTCCGCAAATATTGAGATATCGGGTTGTGTTTTTTTTTTAATCGATAGAGTATCATTCAAGGAAGGTTGGTATTAAATTTGGCGATGATCGGTAAAGGGGTTCTTTTTAAAAAAATTTTTGAATTTTTTTAGAAATGTCCGTGGTTGCTTTAACTTCCGCAAATATTGAGATATTGGGTTGTTTTTTTTTTTAATCGATAGAGTATTATTCAAGGAAGGTTGGTATTAAATTTGGCGATTATCGGTAAAGGGGTTCTTTTTAAAAAAAAATTTGAGTTTTTTTAGAAATGTTTGTGGTTGCATTAACTTCAGCAAATATTGAGATATCGGGCCGATTTTTTTTTAATCAATAAAGTATCATTTAAGAAAGGTTGATATTGAATTTGGCGATAATCGGTAAAAGGGTTCTTTTTTAAAAAAATTTTTAATTTTTTTAGAAATGTCCCTGGTTGCTCTAACTTATGCAAATATTGAGATATAGGGCTAAATTTTTTTTTAATCAATAAAGTATTATTTAAGGAAGGATGGAATTAAATTTAGCGATAATTGGTAAAGGGCTTCTTTTTTTTTTAAATTTTAAATTTTTTTACAAATGTCTGTGGTTGCTCTAACTTCCGCAAATATTGAGATATCGGGCTGTTTTTTTTTAATCGATAAAGCATCATTCAAGGAAGGTTGGTATTGAATTTGGCGATGATCGGTAAAGGGGTTCTTTTTAAAAAAATTTTTGAATTTTTAGAAATGTCCGTGGTTGCTTTAACTTCCGCAAATATTGAGATATCGGGTTGTTTTTTTTTAATCGATAGAGTATCATTCAAGGAAAGTTGGTATTAAATTTGGCGATAATCGGTAAAGGGGCTTTTTAAAAAAAAATTTGAGTTTTTTTAGAAATGTTCGTGGTTGCATTAACTTCAGCAAATATTGAGATATTGGGCCGATTTTTTTTTAATCAATAAAGTATCATTTAAGAAAAGTTGATATTGAATTTGGCGATAATCAATAAAAGGGTTCTTTTTTTAAAAAAATTTTAATTTTTTTAGAAATGTCCATGATTGCTCTAACTTATGCAAATATTGAGATATAGGGCTAAATTTTTTTTTAATCGATAAAGTATTATTTAAGGAAGGATGGAATTGAATTTAGCGATAATTGGTAAAGAGCTTCTTTCTTTATAAAATTTTGAATTTTTTAAGAAATGCCTTTAATTGCTCTAACTTTTGTAAGTTTTGGAATATTGGGCTATTTCTAATTTTATTGTATTCTTCTGTCTTTTCTACCCCTATTTCATATGAAATTCTTTAAAATTTGGTTGATTAGACTCATGTTTATGTATGGACGGATTGCCCGAAATTTTAAATGTCTTTAACTTAAAAACTAATCAACCAAATCTTAAAGAGTTATATATGAAATAAAGGTAGAAAAGACCAAAAAATATAGTAAAATTAAAAAAATTACTAAAATTTTAAAATTTTAACTTTTAAGGGCTACATCCCAAGTCTCAACAATTGAGACTTTTCATAAATTGATATTTTTTGACAATTTAGTATTAATTATTAGCAATTTTTTTGATTCTAATATATTTTTCAGTTTTTTCTACCCCTATTTCATATACAGGGTGTCCCAGGACCTCACCGACAAACTTTGAGGAATGATAGGTCACACAGAGAGGATCATTTTTTGTTAAGAAACATATGGTCGCTGACGCGTCCTTAAGGAGCTATGCATCCGAAAAGTCTCCGGTAAAATGTTTTGCACAAATAAAATTTAATGTAATTAACTCTCAGAAGAATGAGATAGAAAGAGAGGGAGTGCACCCGGGTGGGGAATCGGAACGCAGTCTTGCAGTACAGTACGTGTACGTAGGTGATACCCCCCCCCCCTCTGAACCCCTTGGCCCTGACGCATAAAAAGTCCCCCTCCCCGTGTGACATCAGCCCCCTCGCCCCTCGAGTCTCCCCCGCCCCGCTCCCCCCCTCGGAGCTCCCGGCTTAGAACCGACATAGTATTATTACTAGTCTTTCTATACCTACAACCTAACCTAACCTACGTCGTAGGTTTGTTGCTGTTCTGTGAGTTTTATTATCAATCAATCAAGCATGAATTACGAATTCGCGGAGCTGACCGACATGATAATGTGTTACGGTGAGGCTAGGGGAAATGGAAGAGAAGCTCGTCGCATCTACGAGCAGCGGTTTCCTAACAGAAGACATCCACACCACAGTACCTTTGCTCAAATTCATCAACGCCTTCGAGAGACGGGGAATCTTCGTCCTCAGCATGTTGGCGGGGGAAGGCGTGATGTGAGGACATCTGATTTTAAAGACAATGTGATCGAGAGATTCAGCAATGAACCTTCAGCTAGCACGCGTGCTGTGGCGCACGATATGGGCACATGTCGCATGTCAGTTTGGAGAGTATTGCATGAGTACGACCTACATGTGTACCACCTCCAGAAGGTGCAGGCACTAGGACCGAACGACTTTGCACCTCGTATGCAATTTGTACAGTGGTTTCTTCATCAAAGTGTCACTGATGCTGCCTTTCCCACGCACGTCTTGTTCACAGACGAGGCCTGCTTCACGCGGACCGGATACTTTAACAACAGGGATAGTCACATTTGGGACTATGAGAACCCACATACGATTTTTGTTAGAGCTCACCAACAACAGTTTTCTGTCAACATATGGGCTGGAATTATTGGTAATCATCTGATAGGACCTGTTATTTTTCCACCACGTTTAAATGGAGCAGACTATCTACAGTTCCTGCAGAACACATTTCCGGAACTGCTCGAGGATGTACCGCTTGCTGTGCGCAGGAACATGTGGTTCCAGCATGATGGAGCCCCACCACACTTCAGCATTGATGTGCGCGCACATTTAACAGCCAAATTCGGGGAACATTGGATAGGAAGAGCGGGACCTGTTGCGTGGCCACCGCGATCACCCGATTTAACGCCCCTTGATTATTTTCTGTGGGGGTATGTTAAGAGTATCGTGTACGTCACCCCAGTTGACAACAGAGCGGAACTGATTGACCGAATAAATGCTGCGTTTCAACAAATCCGAAACAACCCTGTCATACTCGACAGAGTTGGACAATCAATGCTGCGAAGGTGTCAAGAATGTAATGAGGTACAGGGCAGGCAATTTGAACAGTTATTATTGTAAATTTTCAGAACATGCAAGAAAAAATAAATTTTATTTGTTTAAAACATTTTACCGGAGATCTGACTTTTCGGATGCATAACTCCTTAAGGTCGCGTCAGCGACCATATGTTCTTTAACAAAAAATGATCCTCTCTGTGTGACCTATCATTCCTCAAAGTTCGTCGGTGAGGTCTTGGGACACCCTGTATAATTCATTATGGTTTGGTTGATTAGACCCAGCTTTATAAAGCTTCGATATATGTACAAATTCTCCAAAATTTCAAATGAGAAAAAGAAAGAGAGAGAGGGCGAAAGGACGCTCTATTGCAAAAGCATTGATCGTTTTTTAAATAAAACTGACGTAAGTGTCTAGCCTAGCATCAGCCAATGTATGCCAAAAAGCCTAAAGTGCGTTCAGTTTTATTGGGAAACGATCAGTGTTTCGCAAAAAAGCGGCCTTTTGCAAAAGAACTAGTCTTTTTGCAAAAGGGCTAATTTTTTAAGGTAAATCTTAAGGAGAGCTCACTCCTCACCGATTTCGATGAAATTAGGCTTAATCGATTCGTTTTCACTTAAAACGAAAGAATCTGGCAGAAAAAAGTGTCGCTCTGCCCCGCGAAGCGAGATATTAACAGTTAAAGTTGACGACTATCAGGTTATGAAACCTGCCATACCGACGCGATGTAGCAACTACGGACATGCTCCGCGACCACATGCGCATGCTCCGTGGTCACATGTGTAGTGATGTACTTGAGCGCCCAACCTTCAATGACATATCATATATTGTTTTGTGCAATTCCGAAATATTTATAATGTCATATTCAGTTGAGCAACTGAACAGTAACCCGTGGCTAGCGGTTCAGGATGTTGTTGGCGATGCCAAAACATGGCCCAAATTCATTCGGAAAATGTTTTGGAATAAAAATCTAACAGATCACAATCGAATGATCCTTGTAAATTTCTCATATCTAAATGCAGTATCCGAAGATTTTTTGCACGATATATTAGCTTTCACGTTAAAAAATGCGTATACAGCGGAAAGGAAGCGCAATATTAAAGATAGATTTAGCTATTTAAATCACGAGGTAATTGTTTTAATTTCAATTGATAAGTATATATCAAATAAGTATTGATTATTATGTTTTTTATACTTTGTAGGAATTGGGACATATTCGACGCAGCCGTGTATACAGTTATCACGTTTATTTTAAGGAAATGTTAGATCTCAACTTTAATCCAATTAATAAATAATAAAATTTAATATTTGTTTTTACGTTTGTGGCTTTCATTACAACAGAGAATATTTTGGAACACAAATTATTTCTGTTACAGATATTAAGCGTTGAAGTTAACAAAACAGAAATAAAATTTTTAAAGCAGAGAATAGTTGGTATATAAACAGTACATATAAATATGTGCTTTTCATATACCAACTATTCTCTGCTTTAACAAATTACACAGAAATAATTTCTTAAAGCAGAGAATAGTTGGTATATGAAAAGCACATATTTATATGTACTGTTTATATACCAACTATTCTCTGCTTTAACAAATTATTTCTGTGTAATTTGTTAAAGCAGAGAATAGTTGGTATATAAACAGTTGGTATATGAAAAGTACATATTTATATTATTTTACACGAGTTTCTCGCCGTAACCCATAATAAAGAAAAATTAATTAGTTATTTAATCGAGCATAATTTAATTGCTAAAGAAATACATTGTCCAAAATGTGGTAATAAATTAATAATTGATACAAGTAATGTCAGATTTGATGCCGAAAAACATGAAAAAAATTCCAGCAAAAAATATGTAAAAAAACTGTCAGTTACAAACAAGTGCAAAATGTGATACGTGGTTTAGCAAATATTTCTTTTAAGTTGCACTTGTAGAAGCCTCCGCGACATCTGCTTCAGCTTCATCATGGATCTTCGGTGGATACATTTCCGCAATCGTACAGAAAAAACTGCTCAACCGATCTTCGTAAGCATGAACGCGTTTGAAGAGATATTCAGCTAAATGTCCCACTAAGTGCGAGGTACGTGTTCCGTACCGTGGGATATTAGCTCTTACCTCTCTCCAAACGCGTTCTATGTGCTGGGTGTGGGCTCCTAAAATTTAAAAAACTGTCAATACATTTATACATTTCTTAATTTTTTTTCCAATATATCATAGTTAAAGTAAAAAATTTGTAAACTATTTAAAATGTTTATACTTACCAGTATCTGGGTCGACGAAATTCATAGAATGATTAACGGTCAGATGTTGGAAGCCTTCATTGTTTAAACAATTGTAAGACTTCCAACAATCTGACATTATCGTCGTCCCAGGTAGGATCCACTCATTTATGAGTCCCAGCAAAGTTTTTTCCGTACGATCCGGAACCGCAACAAGAAATATTTTTCTTGAGTCGCGTTCGTAGCCACCGAAGATCCATTTCCCTTCGATAATTCGGCCACGGTTGTATTTCCTTTTGCCGATTTTGGCCTCGTCTATCTCAACAATTTTGTTGGGGCCTCCAAGTTTGGTAGAATTTTTTTCGGCCCAGTATAAGCAAACCTATATCATTTTTAAATATATTTACTAAACATACATTTAACAGATTTATATTAAATGTATTAAATGTATTAAATTATACTTACTTCTCGGCAAAAGGAAATCCAATCAGTAACCGAAGGGTCGGAAAGTTGTAATTCCGTACGTAAGAATACATGTCGCGGAGGCCGCAACATAATAAAGTATGCTGTTAACCGGCATACGGTTTCTAAATTTAACTTAGATTTGCTAAACCACGTATCACATTTTGCACTTGTTTCGAACATACATTGTGTTTTTACATATTTTTTGTGGGAATTTTTTTCATAACGCGTTTTTCGGCATCGAAATATGAGATTACTTGTATCAATTATTAATTTATTACCACATTTTGGACACTGTACTTCTTTATTAATTAAATGATGCTCGATTAAATAATGAATTAATTGTTCCCTATTGTGGGTTAGGGCGAGAAACTCGTGCAGTCGCATTGTTGATTGTTAGACTCGTAACATTAAAACAAAAGAGAATTAACATTTGAAATTGTGTTACTTACCAAGCAGACGGTTGTCACGTGACCTTGTTTTGCATGCGCGTATGGCTACGGAGCATGCGCATGTGGCCGCAGGGCATGGTCGTGGTCGCTACCAGTCGCTACATCGCGTCGGTATGACAGGTTTCATAACCTGATAGTCGTCAACTTTAGCTGTTAATATCTCGCTTCGCGGGGCAGAGCGACACTTTTTTCTGCCAGATTCGGTCGTTTTGTGCAAAAACGCGTCGATTAGGCCTAATTTCATCGAAATCGGTGAGGAGTGAGCTCTCCTTAAGATTTACCTTTTTTAATTGCAGTTAGAACATCTCGTCTTAATAATTGAGACTTCAAAAAATGATTTTTTAGGATAATAAAAAAAGTGAGCAAGTAGAAACTTGCACATTGCTTTCATATAGCTTTTAAGTGTGCAAGTAGAAACTTGCACATTGCTTCCATATAGCTTTTAAGTGTGCAAGTAGAAACTTGCACATTGCTTCCTCATAGCTTTAAAGTGTGCAAGTTGAAACTTGCACATTGCTTCCTCATAGCTTTTAAGTGTGCAAGTAGAAACTTGCACATTGCTTCCTCATAGTTTTTAAGTGTGCAAGTAGAAACTTGCACATTGCTTCCTCATAGTTTTTAAGTGAGCAAGTAGAAACTTGCACATTGTTTTCTCATAGTTTTTAAGTGAGCCAGTAGAAACTTGCACATTGCTTTCTCATAGTTTTTAAGTGAGCCAGTAGAAACTTGCACATTGCTTTCTCATAGTTTTTAAGTGAGCCAGTAGAAACTTGCACATTGCTTTCTCATAATTTTTAAGTAAGCAAGTAAAAATTTGCACATTACTTAATCAACATTTTATTTCGCTTATAAAGCTTCTTCTATGAGGAAGCCAAATTAAAGAATATTTACTAATAATTGTACATCAAATAAAAAACAAGCTTCCTCATAGAGGAAGCTTTATAAGCGAAATAAAATGTTGATTAAGTAATGTGCAAGTTTCTACTTGCTCACTTAAAAATTATGAGAAAGCAATGTGCAAGTTTCTACTGGCTCACTTAAAAACTATGAGAAAGCAATGTGCAAGTTTCTACTGGCTCACTTAAAAACTATGAGAAAACAATGTGCAAGTTTCTACTTGCTCACTTAAAAACTATGAGGAAGCAATGTGCAAGTTTCTACTTGCACACTTAAAAACTATGAGGAAGCAATGTGCAAGTTTCTACTTGTTTTATTTCAATTATATTAGAATTGTGAAAACGTGCGTCAGGCAAAAGGATAGCCCAGTCAACAAGATTACGTATAATTTTGTATTTAAGAGGGTGGTTCAAAAAATAATTTATATATTGCCCTGAGAAAGTGGGTTCTCAATACCAATTCGTAAGTAATACATTTCCTTCTCGAATTACTGTGGTGTCAAGAAAACTTAAGGAACGATTATTTTCCATTTCGTATGTAAATTTTAATCTAGCGTGATAACTGTTAAAAACATCCAACAACTCATCAATTCCCGACATAGGAACTATCACGAAAATGTCATCTACGTATCTTTTAAAAAAGAATATATGAAAACTAAGCAACCGCAAACAATGTTATCCAACAAAAGTCATTAATAAGTATATTAATGTCCGACTTAACGAACTACAGAATCGTAATAGTAATGGTAATGACTCTAGCTGTGACAATGCAACCCAAGATCCTTTAAATTTATTACTGTACCGTATGTTAAAGGTCTCACTTGTAATGTTGGCCGTACAATGCGTGACGCTAAATTTAGAGTACTTCTTACTATTCCGAAGAAATTAGATTGCCTTATTAGAAAGGGGAGAGATAGGCTACAAAATCTCAAGCAGACGGAGTTGGTTTATAAGATTGATTCTGCAAATTGTAACGCTACATACATTGGACAAACAAAAAGGCACTTAGAGACACGCATTAAGGAACATTTTTGCGATATTAGGAAGAATGTCGACAATCATTTTGTTGTCAGTAAGCACCGTCTCACGTACAATCATGATTTTAATTGGCATTAACCTGTGATTTTATATAAAAAGAGACAATTTAAGAAAAAAGAAATCTCAGAAATGTTTTTTATAAAAAAATACGATTGCACAATCAATCTTCAAAAAGACTCTGAAAATCTACCTGGGACTTACAACCGTGTTATCAGTGCCACTTACAAGGGCAGGGTACGACGACCGGGAAACGGATTTGAATGAAACTTATTTCTGTAATAACCCCACTAGCAGTAAAACATAGTAAAGTGCTAGCGCGCAACTCTCAGCCGTTTTCGAGATAGAAAATCGTGGAAACCTTGCGACGCAAGTTTACCGGTTCGCTAGCGCAGAGCTTCGACGAAGCGGCGTAGCCGCGCAGCTAAGGCGCGCGGCTGCCACGCCGCCGGCCCGGGTTCGATTCCCGTTGATCTTTTGCAAATCTTTTTTTTTTCATTTTTTTAATTTGCATTATTAATAAGAATGTTGAATTGAAGCAAAATGAATAAATTTAATAATTGTAACAAAAAATAAACAAAATAAAGGGAAATGTTTACCTTTCCTTTACAAAATAATTTCAATACACAGTAATTAATAATAATTATTTCTTGCTGCTTCAAATGTTATAAATAAAGGACAATGGTTAATTGTAAGTTGGAGCACTTTTGAAACGAGATGAGAATTTTTTGTCAATCTTATTTCGAATAAAGAACGTATCTTTCTTTTTTGAACGCTCTTTACCTGGTGTGGTGAGTCCCCCTCCAAACTATATCCCTTTGTGACGTAAGCTACGACCGTTACTTCTGACGAAATCCTTCGACGAGCGTCATAAGCAGAGTGAGCGTCGCGTTTAAATGTTTTTACGATAATTATCATGCAGGACATTGTGAACGATATCCGCAGGGCATCAAAAGTGACAATGAATAAGTCATTAAAAGCCTTCTAGAAAAAAACAATACATTTCTATATGCTATCAGTATATATATATATGTATATATTTCTTTATATTCTTGTTCATTGATTAAATAGTATAAAAAATAGTTCATTATGTTTTATTATTTCAAAAGTGCTCCAACTTACAATTAATCATTGTCCTTTATTTATAACATTTGAAGCAGCGAGAAATAATTATTGTTAATTACTGTGTATTGAAATTATTTTGTAAAGGGAAGGTAAGCATTTCCCTTTATTTTGTTTATTTTTTGTTACAATTATTATATTTATTTATTTTGCTTCAATTCAACATTTTTATTAATAATGCAAATAAAAAAAAAATGAAAAAAAAAAAGATTTGCAAAAGATCAACGGGAATCGAACCCGGGCTGGCGGCGTAGCAGCCGCGCTTTAGCTGCGCGGCTACGCCGCTTTGTCGAAGCTCTGCGCTAGCGAACCGATAGACTTGCGTCGCAAGGTTTCCACGATTTTCTATCTCGAAAACGGCTGAGAGTTGCGCGCTAGCGCTTTACTATGTTTTACTGTTAGTGAAGGGTTATTACAGAAATAAGTTTCATTCAAATCCGTTTCCCGGTCGTCGTACCCTGCCCTTGTTAGTCTGCACTTTTTGTTTTGGTTCTGTTCGTTTTTATCTTTGAACACATCTTGTCCTTTGCTGATTATGTCGGTTATTTTCATTGTGACTTTGATTGTTATACTGTCTAGATGTGTTCTCTGATATGGCTTGCGACGTTTCTCTTTTCACGCTACGCTGTTTTATTTTATCTTGACGCACAAGAAATGTAAGCCTTTTTATTTTAATTTATTTTCATTTTTAACCTTTGATTCCCGATTAATTAATTTTTTCTTTTTGACTGTGAGCTTATTTTTGGTAAATGTCGACTTTCATTTTTTGCTTTGCGTTTGCATGATGTAGTTAGGGCACCATGTCAGCGACGTAATAGATTTTTTGTATGCGGATTATGCGGATAGATTGCGTAATTACTCTTCTCACTTGAAAAGGACCGAAATTACGGTCGAAGCGTCGTGAGATTAAATATATGTGAGATTAAATATATTAATTTGGCCAGTTGGGTCAAACAAAAACGACTGTTTTGAATTTTATTTATTGGCGAAGGAAGTTACTTGTTTTGTTTTTAATCTGTTTGCCATCTTATCCGCTTTGTCTCGATTTTCCTCACCATACACTTCTATAAGCCGAGCACCGGTGGCGGAGGGCTTAATTTTTACCCGCTCTATTCCTAATTCTTCCAGTGACGTACTTTCTCTTGCTGTTTTAATTATATCTGCGTATGATACTTCCTCATCATGAGTGAGTAGGGATATGGCTGCTGTTCTCGGCGGCCTTCTTTTTTCCCTTTGAGAGGAGTTTGATCTTCCATCTTGTCCCTTAGCCTGTGTTCGATTTCTATTTCTATCAGTATCAGCCCTCACTACAGAGGTGTCTCGAACTGACTTAACCGACTCTTTTAGTTCTTTCCTAGGCTGAGGAGGAGATCCTTTCTCCTTTATCACTGCCTGTCTTTTATTTTTGCTAAGCCTACGCCTTCTATTACTTTTAGTGACTTGTGTCCATTCATCCTCGGTTTCCGAGAATGCCGAGGAGGACAACTCTTCAGCCCTTTCTGTAGACACACCACTTTTTCCTTTTTTTTTGCTGGCTTGCTTTAGTATTTAGGCCTCTTATCTGGGCTTCATTTGCATTATGCTGAAGCTGTTTATTCTGCAATTTAAAGATTCTTTGCTACCCTATTAGTAATTACTTCTATTATGTCCTGAGGCATATCCTTCCATCGTAACTCTGTTTTGCATCTTCCAATCTCTTCTGGACAGCCGATAGTACCGGAGGTGGGAAAGGCATTTTTGATCTTGTCTCATTTGCCTCCTGCACCCTCCTGTATTCCTCTCTGATTTTTTATTTTTTTCTTTCAAAGCTTTAATGTCCTGCTTCAGAAGATCCATTGGATATTTAACTGCCTATTTGCTTTCTTCAAATTTTCATCGGCGTTCGATGTTTCCGCCCTTCCAATTAGTATAAAGGCTGCCTCTTTCGATTTATGGAGAAGCAACTTCATACCTCTTCTATTTAATGGTGTGAGCACTTCAAAATACTCATTGTGTGTCTCACTTATCTCCATTTCAGCAGATCTATCCCGAGACTTCTCCTTTTCGTCAAGCTGTTGGGGTTGAGAATCCCCTACTCTCGTTATTATGATTTTGGCATTTTTAAAACTTTTTTCTTTAGTTGTACTGTCCATATTTAACCAAAAACCTCTACCACTACTACTAACCCTACTAAGTTTAATGTGTGAGTATGAGTGTGCATGGATGTGTACGAGGGTCGTTTGAAAAGTCCGTGCAAAAATGAAAACTACTTAATTTTTTGGGATAAACCTTTTTTATTTTTCAACATAGTCTCCTTTTAGGCTTATACACTTCGTCCAACGCTGCTCTAGTTTGTTGATCCCTTCCGAATAATAGGATTTGTCCAAGTCTGTAAAATAGCCATTCGTTTCTGCAATCACCTCCTCGTTTGAATAAAATATTTTTCCCGCCAGCCATTTCTTCATATTGGGGAACAAATAATAGTCCGAGGAAGCCAAGTCTGGAGAATAGGGGGGATGTGAAACGAGTTGGAACCCTATTTCCATTAATTTTGCGGCCACAACTGCTGAGGCGTTTTTGGTCAATCGTGAGCAATCGCGGCACCCATCTTGCGGATAGCTTTTTCATGCCCAAATGTTGGTGCAAAATATTATGTACCCGTTCATTCGAGATGCCCACAGCACTAGCAATCTCACGCACCTTCAATCTTCTGTCATCCATCACCATATCATGGATTTTATCAATGATTTCTGGAGTAGTGACCTGAACAGGGCGTCCAGAACGTTCAGCGTCACTTGTGCCATATGGCCATATGGCCACTCCGAAAATTTTGAAACTACTTATAAACTGTTCTAATCGAAGGTGCAGAGTCACCATAATGTTTATCAAACTTTTCTTTAGTCTCTTGAGGCGTTTTGCCTTTCATAAAGTAATGTTTAATCAACACACGAAATTCTTTTTCGTCCATTTTTTGAAAATCACTCGCCTCCCTCGATTCAAACGAATGCCAAACACAAAGAAATAGACCGATCTGGCTGAAACTTGGTGTGTGTTCTTCCAAGAGATGCTACTAACTGAAAATAACCTCGATACGCACCAGTAGTGCCATCTCTCTGATTTTGCACGGACTTTTCAAACGACCCTCGTAAGTGTGTGAATGTGTACTAATGTGTGTTTTATATCTCAGGCACCTAGGACCAACAGAGGAGCCCCCAGGAACCCAGGACCAACGGCAGCGGGAGGGACAGTGGCCTCGGTAGAGCCCCCTGCGAGGACGGGCACGGTCCCAGCCCGGTCACCAATCGGCAGTACCCGCCCCGCGAGATTATGCGCCCGCTGGTGGGGTAGCCAGGACATGGTGATTAGCCTGCCCCGGGCCCCTGTACTATCGGGCGGCCGGGGAGTGCTCAACCCCGTTTTTAAACTGTACCCTCTTCCCGTCCCGCCAGCGTTGCCCCAGGACCCCAAGGAAACCACCGAAGGACCCCAGGAACCCGAAACAAGGTAAGTATATAAGGTAAGTGTGGCAACCTCCGTCAGCCACCAGAGAAACCTCCAGGGTAACCTCCGCTCCGACGACACGTGGTTCCGAGACAGGTTACAATTTACGATGCGCGCGAGGCAAATTCAGATTGTTAAACGCGGGGAAATTCAAGTAATCGGAAAGCGAGAATTTCAAGTTGCTTCCTGGATGACAGATCGCAAGTTTCACTGGGCGCAAGTATTCTAGCAACCTCGTTGTTGATACTCGCCGCCGATTTTCTCACGGTATAAAAGGAGAGCCCGTCGCGGCGAAGATTCGGTGTTATTCGAGCAGTCGGCCGAAGCGGTCGAGCGAGCCTCACCATGCCACGCTCCAATATCATCCAGCACCCTTCCCGGCTTGCCGAGGAAGTGGTGGTCGCGTAATCCACGCTTCGACGTAGGACACAGCCGCTCCCTTTGCAGCGTTATACTGCAAAGAGGAGGAAGGTTGTTCTGAGCGACAGCCCTGCAAACGGCGCACAGCCGCCTCCCGGCGCAAGTCGCTCGACATCAGACCTCTTCCCGAATCCTCCAAGGAAGGTTATTCTCTTGGATCCACTGCCCGTTGCAAGTCGCCGGGAATCCGGCGCTCGGCGCTCGTCAGGCGGATCACTCCCTTTTCCAGAGAGTCCTCCCGTCTCCAGCGCTCGGACGCCGATTCCTAAAGGTAACCTAACAACTAGCGCAGAGACGCTGACAGGCGCCAGACGCCTAGACGAACACTCGCCTATTCTCAGCGCTAGCCGCCCAATTCTATCAGTCTCTCCGAAAAAGATTCCTTTCCTTCCAGAAACTTCAACTCCTAAAACAGATCTAAAGGAGCTGCTCAGGGAATTTGTCATACCTCCACCAATCTCTCCTCTGCCGTGGTCTCCAAAAAGATTCAACGCCAGCTCACAGACGAGCGAAGAAAGAAAGGTTCTACACGACGTCGCCATTCAGACGGCAGAACCGCAGAGACCTACGGTAACCTATAGGAGCGTCGCCACACTAGCTAAACGTCGAGGTAGAGGAAGCCGGAGGAATTTCAATCAAAGAAAGAACAAGGAGAATTTAATATGTTCAAAGTGTTCAATATGCATTAAATGTTCAAAATGTTAAAAACTAACTATGTTTGAATAAAAAAACGTTTTAAGTAAACGGAGTAAAAATATCTTAGCGAAGCGTAAATTAAATAGGAAAGCGATACAGCGAGCGTTTGCGAGCGAATCAAATTTCCCAAACTAAGTACGTTAGTGTGACTATTGCATGTGAGCGTATGTGTATCCTCATCCCCCAATCCTGCCGGAGCACCGACGTGCAATAGATTGGCGAATGAGGAGTGGCCGGTGGATGTACATGTTTATATCATTAAAATTAATTGACATATTTGAATCTTGCTCTAAATGCGTTTGCTCTACAATTTGATCAATATAAAGCGAAAGATTATCAGCGTTGTAACTATAATTATGATCTATTGTTACAACGGAAAATACATCAATTTCATCATTACAAGAAATATGTTCTGTACAATTATTGCCATTTTTACAAACACTAGACTGTCTTATCTGTTTATAATCAATGGAATTATCAAATTTGAAAATTTCAATTCTTTTAAAAATCCATTGAATTTCTGCTTGACATTTACTCTCGTTTTGACAAACAATCAAAACTGATTTCATATATCTTTCTAAGTCTTGAAACTTTTCAATTGTAGTCATAAATCCTATACAACGTAAGTAAAAATCTTTTACTGCTGGTTTTGCACGAGAAAAACATTTCAGTCTAGCAACACAATGTATCAAATGAGCAACATCAATATGAATAAATGGCCGTAATACAGATTGAGTTTTTCCAATTAAAAAATTATAACAAATTGACAAATACTTTTTATAAAATATTCCATTAGTTGCTAAAGTAATCGCATTTTGAAGTGTAATTGACATATCAGTAACTACTTCTAAAGGAACATGTGCGCCAGATGAAATCCATTCTCGTAACCAGAATTCAACGATTCGAGTGTCTTGCCGTTCCGAGAGAAGTTGAGCACATGGTATTACGATCTTTTTAACGTGAGTAATTATTTGATACAAAAAAATGTGATTACTAGAAGAATTATTTTCTGAACGTGTTATTTTACGGACAATACTGCTTGTCGCGTCAATAGAAACAGTTGAACCAAGTTTTATCACGTCATTATAAACGTCAATTTGTTCCGGTGTCCAATACATAAAAAAAATTTTATCAAAGCCTGTTTGTTTAATAGCACGACTAAATTCAATGTCACTTTTTAAATGTTCAAGCCATTTCCATACAGTTTCTTTAACACCGAATTCTTCATTTTTACCCTTGAAACGCACTCTGTTAATAACATTGTTATTTGGTATCAAAGGACCAATTTGATCGCCATATTTATGGTATTTTCTAATTAATTTATTCTAAATACATCGGATTTTTTGTGTTTCAAATGTTTTTTAAACGACGTTCTTCGAATCCCGGACACATCTTTTTTCGAAGTGTAATAAATCTTCAGTATTTAAGGTAACGAATTCGAGCGATACATTATCATCATTGGTAAACTGAAATGATCCTTGCCCATAAATTTGAGCTTTGCAATTGTGTTCACTGCAAAATCCATTAATTTTTATATCATAATCTGTAGCATTATAACAGTTCGCGTGTATTACTTTTTGGTTTTTAAAAGAATACGCACATGGCAATTTTTCTTGTAAAAAAATTAATTCAGACAAAATATGTGCATCCATCTTTCAAAGAATAATAAATTTTTTCCTTATTATTGACTTTTTCTTCTGGCTTAATATTTAACCATTGTTCTTTCGATAAAACAATTTTAAATTGAACTTTTTTATCATTACATGGATGTTGCGTATTCCATTTAAAACTGTTTAAGCAACTGCTATCACTATCATTAGACAGGTCAGAAATATCAATGTCATCAGTTTCACTTAGAATTACACTTTCTTCTTTAAAGTTATTGAAATTATTGAAATTAATCACATTTTTCATCTTTTTATATGTTTCGAAAACGTTATGCCGATTTTGATGGACATAAAAGTATAAATTATACGGTTTCATTAGATAGTTCCGTGTTGCGCATATGTCTTTCCAAACTGAATTAAATTTAGATTTCAATTTACCGGTTATATTGTCACAAATTTCAAAATCTATTAAAATTTTTATAATTTTAGAATTAGATACTGCGGCACGAGGACCCATTGTTATAAAGAAAATTATAGAAAACGTCTTGCACTGTGATATGGAATTTGCAATGATCGTCCTTTCGTTTCTTTTTTTACTATAATTTCAAGATATCGCGGATAGAAGCTATACCAAAATAAGAACACTATATATAACAATTAATTGTCAGAATAACCTACATTATTGATTTATTATTAATTTAATCTCAAATAACCTGAATTGTCAACCATGCCGAAATGATAAAGGACCCCGCACAAACTTTATGGAAAATAGGTCCCGGTGGATTTGGTTGAAACTTTGGGAATTTGTAGTTTACGTGATCCTGATGAAGAGTTCTCATTGCCCCAACTTGATTCATTGAGCCGTTTGAGCTCTAGGGGCCGTCAAAAGTAGGAAATAGGCGACTGCCGCCGCCACCGTGTAGGCAACCAACAGTTAATTCGTCCCTCCTCTACTCTCCCCTCCCTCTCCCCCACTATCCCCTGCCACTCCCCTTTCTATCTTCTCTCCCCACCCTTTAACCTTTTGCCTCTTTTTCCGTAGTTTTCTTTATTTTACGTTAATTTGCTTTATTTTACGTTATTTTACGTTATGTTACGTGATTTGTCCAAACACATTTTATTACGAGCAAGGAGCAAGTATTTAACGTTATGTTTTGACCGGAAATTTTGGTTAACGCGTTACGACTCATTCATCAATATCTCCGAAATTTCTAAAGATTCGTGAAACACGGTCGCCACTCGATTTTACCCGTTAAATCGAGAAAGGTAAGTATACTACTAACCGTATCTGTCGACTAATTCCCCTTTTTCTGTTTCAGGTGCTCCCGACTGCTGCTGGCCGCTCTCTCGTCGTCGCTGGATCTTCTTTGTGGAAGCCGCTTCAACCAACGATGCTGGACCTCGACCGCCTCGGATGGACCCTCAGGATCGTCGCAGAATCTCAGGTAAGTATCGTATACTATGCTTATATCATAAGCAATGTGCATTTACTCGCATTTAATATCGATTTACGAAGTTTCTCCCGCTTGGAAGGTGACTCAGGATAGGTCACGGGATATCGTCGAATGATTTCTGACACTCTGGATATCTTTTAATATAACAATGTATTTATTCGTAAAATGTGAATAAATAGTCATTACAGTTCAATCCACAATGATTTACAGTCACTCTCGGTGTATCATTGCTATCGCTTATCACAGTTCGTGTATCGCGTGTAAAATCGACGAATCTTGAATTAATTCGAGTTTTGTTCATGGGATTCACCGGTCGTTACGAGAATACAACGTATTCTCCCGTATGACTGTCCTTTGTTTCGTATACGGATGTGAAAATTCGATATATTCACAAGTGTCGCACGCAGTACGATTTTCGCGTGATATCTCCGGATATCGCTCCGTACGCGGGTGTCACCGGTTGTATCGAGAACGTTCGCTCACGGCTAAGTATTCAAAACCAGTTGTCGCTACGAGTTCTCCCGATCGACTACCCACTGTTACGCATAAATCGCGCACAAAAGTCGAGTATCGCGAAACTTGAATTTATTTGCGAACTCGCGGATATCGCTCGGTACGCGGGTCTCCCCGGTTGTATTGAGAAAACGTGTTGACGATCTTACATCTCCCGGCGGACTAATCGTATGTCGCACATCCCCTCTCGGGTGGTACCCCCACTGTTATTCACAAGTGTTCACCTGAACATAGCGCGCTCGCCATGACGTCACTGACAAACAAGTCTGACAAACACGCAGGAATGTTTCGCTTTCTAGCGCCTTCATGCTCACCGGAAATGGTTAGCCGATGTATCTCGAGAATATTCGCCATGATATATAACGTAATATTATTTATTTTCCAGCTAATTACGTTTCTGGCCGCCGCATCTTTGCTCGTGCCGGGTTTTCGCTGTACGATGGTCAGATATCGACGGGACCGCGATACTTATGTTATTTGACGTCTCGTAAACGCCCCTATGTCGATCGTTTTTTGGTACGACGTCCGTGCAGCTACTTTGTTGCACGGCGGTCGGACTCGCATGGGACCGCGATATTTGCGCTAGTTGGCGTTCCGCGAACTCACCCATATCAAAATTTCTCTCGTACGAGGTCTGTGCCGCTACTTCGTTGCACGGTGGTCGGATTCGCACGAGACCGGGATAATAATCCCGGATATTGTGCTAACTGGCACCTCGCCAACTCACCCATATCGAAATTTCCCTCGTACGAGGTCCGTGCAGCTATTTCGTTGCACGGTGGTCGGATCGCGTCGGGACCGAGATAATGGTGCTATTCGGCACCCCCTAAACCCACCTATATCGGCCATTTTGTCATGGGACGTCCGTGCAGTGATCTCGCTACACGCTCGGTGGATCTCGGTGAAAATGCAATTTTTGGGCTCGTCACCACTCCATTAACGCGTTGCCATTGTTATATTTCGCCCAAGTAGTCTGTGCCGCGTTTTCGTTGCACCGGCTTCGGATCTCGACGGGAACGCGATTATCGGGTTCCCCGGCGCCCAATCAACACGTTAGGATCGCTTCCTCCAGGAGAAGATGTCCGTGCATAGCTTTTGCTGCACGGTTGTTACTCTTTGACGGGAACACGTAAAGCGTGACCCATTAAGGCTTCCTATACAGTCTTCTCCTGCAGAAGACGCTCGTGCACGACTCTCGGCACACGGAGATCCGTTGACGACGGAAATTCTATTTTCGGCATATACTGATACCTATTCACGACATCACGGCGTCATCCTTCGCGAAAATCCCTTGTGACGCGATTTTCATGCACACCGTTCCGCATTCGCTCCATCATGCTCTGACGCATGTATCTATTTACGCTAACGCGTAATAACGCTGAATCACGGGGTTTTCCTCACCGTATCAAGTCCATAGGAAGACTTGAAGCAAACTTATCTATCATTATTAATCGAACCAAATAAACATTACTTATATACTGAAAAGAATACGCGGCAAGCGCAAAACCGAAAAAGATGCGGGTAAAAGAGACAAACAAATCAATCCCTAATTGCGACTCGCATCTACGCACGCCGTCTAAACTTATGCTACGCGGACTCATTCGTGGCTTCCTACCACGTACCTGGTTCCGACGGGCTGCTCGTCACCGACGGTCCGTGGACGGGTTGGTTGCGGCGCCACGCTGCTGGTCGGTTCCGGCGCCCTGAACTGCGTCTCAGCTCCCGTCTCTGGGGAATGCGTCTCCGAAGCAGCCTCCGGTTGCAATGTCAGATCTAATTAAATCTTCCGGATTACAGGAATCTAAATGTATTACTTTAAAGGGTTTTATCTTACCGTCGCCATTAGCGTTATCCAATGTGCAACACAAGGAGCGCGATCGGAATTTGCACATCATGTGACCCTGAAAAGGGCCGTTTGTGTGAATGTATGTGTGTGTTTGTACGTGGGCGCATATATGTGTGTGTGTAAAACAATAAAGTAATGTTCAAATGTGTCGGACCTGTCGGACAAATCACGTAAAATAACGTAAAATAAAGCATACTAACGTAAAATAACAGAAACTAATGGAAGAAGAGGCAAAAAGGGAAAGGGAGGGGAGGGGGAGATAAATTAGAAAAGGGTGGGAAGAGGGGGAAGAATTAACTGCTGATTGCCCACACGGTGGCGGTGGCAGTCGCCTATTTCCTACTTTCGATGGCTCCTAGAGCTCGAACGGCTCAATGAATCAAGTCGGGACAATGGGAACTTTTCATCAGGATCACGTAAACTACAAATTCCCAAAGTTTCAGCGAAATCCACCGGAACCCATTTTCCATAAGGTTTGTGCGGGGTCCTTTCTTACAGTGCTAATAAACTTACTTAATTTGTAAAGATCTTGAAGTGTCAGAAATCACCATATCGCTATTACCTATACATTGTTGTAGTTGATATAGATGTCAAAAAACTTTAATAACCTGTGATACCTTGATGTAATCTTAATTGATGCTACATTTCTAAACTGACATTTTACTTTTTGAATAGATAATATATTATTTTATCTCCAGTAATTTGAAGAACATATATGTGCATCGTTGTGCATATACCTGAAAACCGCTGTATAATAAAACTGGTGCGGACTCCATCCTCAAAGGGAAACAGTCCCAGCACCCACTGGCTCATGTTATACAAACACCAGTACGGACTCCGCCACCCGCGGATGACAGTCCCAGCACCTACCGGTGTAGTCAGAGCGGACTCCGTTCCTAAAAGAAGATAGTCCCAGCACCCACCAGCATACACAATGTATAAAATGTAATAATACTGAACGGGGGGGGGGGGGGGGTGTCAGTTCCCCGGAGGCAAAATTTTCTAAATTGCTCGAAGGACCAGAGGGGGGTAATTAAAATCCCCTCACGACTAAGTTTTATAATATAAAGCGAGAAAGTGAGTAGCGAGGGTGCGCATGCAACGAAAAGAAAGCAAAGCGACTCACCGTTCGGTCCGCCCGTCGTCTTCTGGTGAAGTCCGCCGATTCTTGTCCTGTCTCATGGCTGCTAGATTCTCGTCTCGTCTGGTCCGGCATGCAGAATTCAGGCACAGCATTACACAAATAGAGCAGCGAGATCCACAGGATAGCAAAGCAGGCACAAGCAAAGCACAGTAGCAAGCAGGTGGCAAGGCAAGGCAGGCGAGAGATCGGTCCCTAAGGGGGGTGAGAGAGCGGTTGGGCGTCCCGAAAGCTTATATGCGCGTTCTAGAACTTCTTGGCGGCAAGTGAGTTCGCGGTCCTGTAACGTGTGCCGCGAGCGAGTATTTGCTCCCTTTTGAGGTAATTGCTGCCGTCGGTGGATGAACGAGATATAGGCAGCACCAATTGGTGAGTCGCATTTTGTAAATTTCTACCGATCGCGATCCACCGACGTTTCGCGTGAATACGCGCAAATAACAAACTAAATCTAACTAATCTATGCTAATTACAACTAATATGCTAAGCGAGTTTAATCAAGCAACCGTAATGATCTATAACTAAACAAAAGCAAAAGCAAAAAAAAAGAGCAAATTAATTGTCAATACTACAACTATATATATACAAGGTGATACGCCAACCAAATACACAAGGTGAAATTATCTTGCAAATAACCTAAATATGTGCACGCATCACGCATAAGCAACCATATAATCGTCGAATCCTACCTACGCGAGTATATCACATAATATCGTATACTTTTCTTCATGACTAGACCACACATTTTGTCTTCTCGCTTATCTGTGCATTACTGGTGGGCCTTTCGTTATTTACTCTTGTTCCTCAAATTCTTCCGAACAAATGTATCGCCATTAGTACCAGCAGCAGTCTGTAAAATGTAATGATACAATTAATATCCAATAATAAAATAATATATCTATTTTCTTTTCTCATTTAATTATTATTAATTGTACAAGTTTTTTTTTAAATATCTCAAAAAGTATTAGGCAAATAAAAAAATGTTTCAAACAAAAGTTGTTTATCTTTTTACATAAAATAAGATAAAATTTAAAAAATTACAGATTTAAATGAAAAAGTAAAAAATTAGACATAACAAAGGAAATTTACCTTCGACATCACACTGTTGTGCCACTGTACGGATGAGACAAAAGTGTCGTCCCTCCCTGTGACAGTTGGTACATTTACCTTTTCGTTTATCTGAAATATACGCATTTCATTAAGGGGTCATCTCACTTTGAACGCTCGAAAAATCCGCTATTTTTATGAATTTTTTTTTGGCAATACCAATGCAGATAATTGAATGAATGTTTTTAATACTTATTAGGCATGTGTTACGTCCGGCGAGGGGGCGTATTTATATAACATATGAATAAGATACACAAGGAAAAGGATAGGAAATTTACAACACCTTTACGATAACACGGTAAACGAAATTTGAAAACTGGGTATCTGAAATAAAAATTCTTGCACTTGTATAACTAAATTCATACACAAACATGAATTTTATTCACTGATGTGAAATTTAATACACACAACATTAGACATTAAAAACCCTTTTAAGATTTTTGGAATGCGCAAGGTAATAATACATATTTTCGATTAAAAGAAAAATAAATGAGAACATTTGTATATAAATTTATTTGTTACAAACAGAGCATATTGAAAATACAATACGACCTTGGATTTTAATTACGGCGAGCTGAAAAATACGATGCACTCGAAATTGAATATTATGATATGCGTAAACTTTCTTTACGACAATTGTCTTTCCTTGAAATTGCAAAGCGCGAATGGAAACAAGAATTCATATATATTTTATAGTAAAATTCATAAAAATTATAAAACCTGTTTCTTAATTTAGATATGCTTAAAGATCAGAATTTCCTTACAGGTATATAAATTTTCAAACAGATGAGCATAGTGATATTACTGCTCGATACTTTTATTTTCAAAACACCACTCCTTTAAATTTTCAACTTCGTATATGAATTTTCATATGCGGTATCTACATAAAACTTCCTGCATTTTTTTTTATATTATTTTCAATACAGATTTTGTTTAACAGGGTAGCTCCCGGTATGCACGATCAGATACACATGACAACAGAGAGAGAAACCCGGTAGTTTAGTGATACAAAATTATATATTTAACGTAATTTAAAAATCACACATACGCTTCATTTCCGACACCGAACAACCTCGGTGCCGAGATCGACAGCGCAATAGATAAACGGTAAAGAAATTAAAACGTAAGTGGTTATTCGGCGAGAACTACCCCTCGTTATCACAAAATCGTGAAAGAAAAAAAAGGGGCGAACGGTAAGGTAACGTGACAAGCGCTGCCTGGGCCGAGCGGAAGAACAGGCGGGCGCTTTCGCGACGGTATGTGACTTACAGGGTTTCGTATACTCGAAGCCTCGATCGAGAGGTCGGTTGTTGATTTCGGAGGAGGCTGCTACCTGCGAGTGGCTCGTGGTACGCACCTTCGCGCTGGTCGGCCGAAGACCTCGCGGGGAGCTTGCACTGACTCTACTTGGTAAGAAAAAAAAAATTCACTGACTCTAATTAGGGAAGGTATTCTAAGTTGTAGATTTAAAGTGGAGTAGCGTGAAGTGACTGTCGACAATTTCGCGGCACAAAAGGAGCGCCCGCGGCTCGAGGCAGGGTCTTATATTGCCGAGCGCGGTGCGGTACGAGGGCAGGGGAAGGGCCCACGGGCCGTGCGTATCAGATGCCAGCGTCGCGAGGTGCAGAAATCTTCCTTTGTTTCTTATTGCTATAATTACGAATAAATTTGGATAAGCGACTCAGTCGCTACGCAAGGTCGCATCTACTTACTAAATCTAGTCTATGATCCTAGATCTATAGCGCGGGAGAAGGCGAGCGGTTAGCGTCGGCGCTGTCGCTGTTGTTGCCGATGCACATCGCTTACTATTTGTGACAACAATTCGAGATTGATTCCCAATTCATTTATTGTAATTCAAAAGATTTTGCAATTAATTATTTCTAGCTGTTAAGAAGCGAGGCGCATTCGCTGTGGGAAGGTGCTGACGACAGCATCCGTTTCAAGATAACCGGCTCGGGTGAGCGTGAGAGCGTCTGGCTCTCCGCGCGCCTTCTCAAAACCGCTGACAGTACGCGTTCCTTAATATTATTTTTTAAGTTTCTGCTACGTTATTGAAAAAATTCAGATTAATGATGCTTAAAACGATATTCAAGCAAAAATAAAAAAACTTTGAAATATCTCTCAGTTTTCGTATACGAATTTGTAAATTGTGAAAAATTAATATCAAGTTGTGAACATAAGATTTATGAGAAAATATACGCGATTGAGATCGAATGAAATAACCGAGAGGCACGGTATATTGGTTATTTATTAACAATATAATTTTACGTAGTACAGGTATTTTTGCGATATTAATGCGTTCGATTAATGTTACTATACGTATTATATGTTAACGCCTAAGACTACTACTATTACCGCTATGACTACTATTACAGCAACTATTATTACTATTGCTACTGTTACTATTGCTCTAACTATTTTATTACCATCGGCGTCGTTGTCGCCGAGAAAAAAAAAGGGGGGGGGGAGAAGAAATGTACCGACGGACGTCACACATGCTTTAAACAACAAAACATATTTTTTGTAGAATTTTTAGTCGAGTTTATTTAATGGAAAATACAACAATGCGAACAAGTAAAAAAAAAAAGGTTGGTCCACTGCGGGCATTGTAACTGCTCGTAGAATCATCTGAAACAAAAAAACAAAAGAGATTCTTGATTAGTATGAGTGTCGCTATAGCGTGAACCTCCAGAAATAATTTATGTTTGAAAATAAAAAAATGGTGGAGGTTTAAAGAAAAAACTTGAATAATATTATTCAACTTTTTTCTTTAAACCTCCACCATTTTTTTATTTTCAAACATAAATTATTTCTGGAGGTTCACGCTATAGCGACACTCATACTAATCAAGAATCTTTTTTGTTTTTTTGTTTCAGATGATTCTACGAGCAGTTACAATGCCCGCAGTGGACCAACCTTTTTTTTTTTACTTGTTCGCATTGTTGTATTTTCCATTAAATAAACTTGACTAAAAATTCTACAAAAAATATGTTTTGTTGTTTAAAGCATGCCTAATAAGTACTAAAAATATTCATTCAATTATCTGCATTGGTATTGCCAAAAAAAATTCATAAAAATAGCGGATTTTTCGAGCGTTCAAAGTGAGATGACCCCTTAATTGACACAGTTTGAAATTGTATATAAAACAAATGTAACAGTGAACAAATCAGTGTATGGTTATATATATATTTGTACTTACAAATATAAGGTGATTTGAGGGCGAATCTCCAAACACGTGCATCAGCAGCGAAATCTGTCCTTCGCCAGGGTATCTCTCGTACGAGGGCGAATCTCCGAACACGTCTCACGAAATCTGTCCTTTGCCAGGTTATCTCTCGTACGAGGGCGAATCTCCGAACACGTGCAACAGCGGTCTCACGAAATCTATCCTTCGCCAGGTTATCTCTCGTACGAGGGCGAATCTCAGAAGTCTCAGAACACGTGCAGCAGCGGTCTCACAAAATCTGTCCTTCGCCAGGGTATCTTGCTACGAGGGCGAATCTCCAAATATGTGCAGCAGCGATCTCATGAACTCTGTCCTTCGACGGGGTATCTCTCGTACGAGGGCAAATCTCAGAACACGTGCAACAGCAGCGAACGCGAGATTATCTCGGAGGAATGTGAGGAACGTCGTAACTCGGGATCCGCGTTTTTCACAAATTCACACAGAACATTAGAACAACGACACTTCAGTTTCACTTTTCCTTTTCGACTTCGTGCCCGATCGACAGTCTTCGCAACGCAAAATGCAAAATGCATAACGCATAAAGGCGTAAACACAATGCAAAGGTACAGGCAATAGGAACAGGGAATATCACAGGCAATAGATTTTTAATCTTTCGGAAGCCGTGTTTCAAAGCACGTGAATTTTGATACACGGCTTCCGATAAGTTGAAAACCTATTGCCTATGTCCTATGCTATTCCCTGTTTCTATTCCCTGTACTTTTGTATTGTGTTTACACCTTAAGAGTACCAACCAATCAAAATCTTTTATTTATAACAACAAAATAGAAATAAAGAATTTTTATTGTTTGATACCTTTATGCGTTATGCATTATGTGTTATGCAATAGTCCGTACTCCGGCCTTTCATTTGTTAATTAATTTTCCAATAAAAATGCAACAAGTCATGAAAATAATGATGGAGCAATGCGAAGCAATTAAGGATGTATATCCGTCATCTTCAAAATAGAGAGAAGTTGATAAAAATTTGCGAGATTGTTCTTTTAGTCTTATTGTTAGTAATGTGCTGGAACCCGGGACACTTTAAAAAGTGAAGGGCAGTTTTCCCATGCTACCGGGCGCGTCCACAGGTTGCGGATAGTGGAACGTCCAGGGAGGTCTCTCTGGATAGTCGTGAATAACAATCGGAGACTTGTCTCTGGGCGGAATAAGCGATCGCGGACAAGGGAATCAAAAAACCCGAAACCATAATGGAAGAGAGTAGTATAAATAGATATACCCCAGGAGGTAACCCAGAAATGGGGAATCCTTCCACTTCCTTGGAAGTGGCTGAGCTCCGATCGGATTCTGGGGGGGGGGGGGCTCAATATTACTCGATTCGGAGCCGACAGTGGGACACTTGGCTGTCGGAACAACTCTACAAGCATCAAGTGGGACAATGTAGATTGCTACTCCTGCAGGCGGGGGGAGTCCAGGGAGCATCTCTTCTCGGCTGGAGAAAGTACAGATCGACAGGGCGACCGATGACGAGCAATCGCTTAAAGGTGGCAGTGTTGGCTGTATGGACTCCGACGTCGAGAGGGATCTTCTTGACTCAGAGGCCGACATAGCTTGCCAGGAGGAAGCAAGATCCAAAAAGAAAGAGATGACGGCAGCTCAAAAGGCTAGGAAAGCCTTCAGAAATGCCCTGTCATTTCTGAAAAAGATGAGCAACAAGAAGGATGAAGAACTGACCACCAGGGACAGGGAACTCATCAAACTGAATAAGAAAAAGGTCTCCAAATTTAAAGCCAAACATCAGCAACAAAAATTGGAGACGATCACCGAAGAAAGAGAGGTAGCAAGGACTAGGCCGACAAAAAAGCTACAGAGGGCCAACGCTACGGTGGAATCTCCAAAGCCGGACAAACCCAATTTGCCACCTTCCGAAAGGAAAACGGTAAAGAGGGTGCGATCGGGCGACGGAGAGGAAAGCGAAGCAAAAAGGGTCAAACCCTCGATAAGCTTCGATTCGCCCGAGGATTGTCGGATTGCCATCATAGATCGTTCTGATCCGGATGGCAGGATGACGGCCGAAAGGTGGATGGAGGTGGAAACGAGGATTTTGCTGGCCATAGCCGAGCTGGATGGCGATGGTTGCGAGGAGGTCGACTTTGACGGGGCCGGCTGGCAGAAGGGTGTCAAAGTTGTTGGATGCAGCAACAGAAAGTCACGCGACTTTCTAACGCAAGTCATCGGCAGCTGCGGCAAACTCTGGCAGGGGGCCCAACTCGAGGTCATTCAGATGTCGCAACTACCGCTGAGAAAAAAAATTTCACTATGGATCCCACTATGGATGAACCTCCGGTTCCGGAAGGGGACGATACCGTGGTGAAGAGTTTGGGTAAACAAAATAAAGGCCTGAAGACTCAAAGCTGGAGGATCATCTCATCGGCTAAGAGCCAAAATGGTAAAGGAAAGGACTTTGTCTTCACGATCGATGACGAGTCTATGGATTCTCTTAGGAAGTCAAAAGGAAGCATCAAATTCGGCTTGGGTACGCTGAAAGCGAGGCTTCCAAATGACAAGAGCAGCGCGACGGCCAGGACTTCGGGTGGTTCAGATTAATCTGAATCACTGCGAGGCGGCCACGGAGGATTTGATGCTGTTCATGACTGAAGAGAATGTGGATGTTGCCCTGGTCCAAGAGCCTTGGCTTGCAAAGGACAGGGTTTGAGGACTAAGGACTAAGGAGTATACCCTGCTACATTCTCAGACTGCAGGTAAGAAAAGAGCGTGTATAGTGGCAAAGAGATCCCTAAAACTCACACTACTAACACAATATAGCACAAATGGCCTGACCGTGGCAACCTGCGAGAGCCAGGGGAACATGAAGCTTCTTTTGGCTTCCGCATACATGCCATATGATGAGGCTGAACCACCACCAGAGGCCGTCCAAAACCTGGTACTGGAAGCCAGGAAGCAGGGCAGACAACTGGTGATAGGATGCGATGCCAATGGACATCACATCCAATGGGGAAGCAAGGATATAAATGAGAGAGGTGAGTCAATAATGGATTTCATTTTTACAAATAACCTGACCGTTTGCAATAGAGGCAATATGCCGACGTTTGTGAACAAGGTTAGGGAAGAGGTGATAGATCTGACCTTGACCACAGGCGAGGAGGGGTTCATAGTTGAGGACTGGAGGGTCTCCTTAAAACGATCCTTCTCAGATCATAAGAGAATCCTGTTTAGAATAAACCGCGCGGTCCCAACTAGCAAGCCCTTTAGGAACCCCAAAAGAACGAACTGGGAAACGTTTAGCAAACTCGTGGAGGGGTACGTGGATGGGGGACCAAGGTTCCAAATGTCAAAGTACCCATCTATCGAGGGAATAGAGGTTTTAGTTAACGAACTAGAAGATGCATTAATGAGGGCTTTCAAAAAATCTTGCCCTGTTAGCCGCTCACGCAAGGCCACCAAACCCTGGTGGAATGGGGAGCTTAGGCAACTAAGGACAGAAACAAGGAAGCTCTACAACAATGCAAAAAGGGATAAAACAAAAGAGAGCTGGGATATATATAAAACCAGTTTCAATGAGTTTAAGTATAAGATAAGAGAAGCAAAGTGGGAATCGTTTAAGGAGTTCAGTGAATCCCTTATGGATACTAGCGAGGCCGCAAGGTTCAGAAAGGTGTTATCAAAAGATCCAGCGATCCCAAGTAACATCATGAAGCCGGATGGCTCGTGGACTGAGTCCAACAGCGAGACCCTGGATCTTCTTATGAGCACCCATTTCCCTGGGTGTGGGAACATTGATTACAATGACGTAAGAATGGATGGTTCCCACAGGCGGGGGGATTTGATGACCCCCACGGAGAGAAAAACGTGGGCGGAAAAGATCATCACAGAGGAGAGAGTATCATGGGCGGTGCATTCTTTTGGCCCATACAAATCTGCGGGCTCGAATGGGATACTGCCTATTATGCTACAAAAATCTCTGAGCAGCATTATTGGGATGCTAAAGAGAATCTTCGTGGAATGTCTTGCATTAGGCTACATACCGAGAAGATGGAGAGAGGTAAGGGTGGCGTTTATAGCTAAGGCTGGTAAACCGAGTCACACTACGCCAAAAGACTTTAGGCCTATTAGTTTATCATCGTTTCTGTTGAAGACACTAGAGAGACTAATAGACATGCACATAAAAGAGACCACAAACATAGAAAATCTGTGCGAAAAGCAACATGCTTATCTCAGAGGCAAATCAGTTGAAAGTGCACTACACGTGGTTGTCGGAACAATTGAAAAATCCCTCAAAGACAAGGAATACACTTTGGCTGCATTCCTGGACATAGAGGGAGCTTTCAATAACGTCAAAACTGAATCTATAAAAGAGGCCTTAGAAACACTGGGGGTAGAGCATATGGTCACAAAGTGGATGATAAGGATGCTGGAAAGCAGAGTTATTACCTCTGAAATAGGCAACAGCTCTACTAGCAAGAAGACAACAAGAGGCACACCGCAAGGAGGAGTGATATCACCGCTATTGTGGTTGATCGTGATAAACAAGATCCTAACAACCTTTAAAGAGAAAGGGATCAAAATGATAGCATATGCAGATGATGTAGTCATACTGATCACAGGCAAATACTTGTCTACAATCAGTGAAATTATGGAATCTGCGCTAAAAGAACTATCAAAGTGGGCAGGAGAGAATGGCCTAGGGGTAAACCCGAGCAAGACCGAGCTCATTCTATTTACAAGAAAGTATAAAATACCCAATTTCACACTACCAAAGTTGGAGGGAAGGGCACTTACACTTTCAAAGGAAACTAAATACCTCGGAATTGTCCTAGACTCCAAACTCTCATGGAAAAGGAACGTGGAAGAAAGGATGAGGAAAGGAATGATTGCTTATTATGCATGCAGGAAAATGTTTGGAAGAAAATGGGGCCTGATGCCGCACATCATACACTGGATGTACACTGCGGTAATAAGACCGATCATTACATACGGAGCATTAGTCTGGTGGGAAGCCATGAATAAGGAGGTAAATAAAAAGAGCCTCACCAAGGTACAAAGGCTTGCAGCCCTGGGTATCACAGGAGTGAAGAATAATACAGCACAAGCTGCATTGGAGACAATCTTGAACCTACAACCACTCGATTTGTACGTTAAAGGCCAAGCAGCAAAAGGAGCCGTAAGGCTCAGGGAGTCAAATCTCTGGAAGCCGATCAACTACGGACATTCAAGGATACTGGAGGAGATCGGAAAACTGAGCAGTAACAAAGGACTAAACTTGAATAGTCCAACGGACTACTTAGTTGCCAGGCATAACTTCGAGGGGTGTGTCAACATACACATCCCCTCCAAGGAGAAATGGGAGGATAACTTGGTGATAAATGAACATGAGACATCAGTCTACACCGATGCCTCCATAACCAAAACGGGTGCAGGCATTGGAATCTACTCTGAGGCGCTTAACATCCAGAAGTCATACAGACTAAGGAACGGTTGCCGCGCCATACAGGCAGAAATCTGTGCAATAAGGGAGGCAGCTAAGCTAATCTGGGTGAGTGGCAAACCATTAAGGGATGTTATAATCTACTCTGACAGTCAGGCTGCGCTCAGAAATATTGCATCAAAAACAGTGAGATCAAAGGTAGTGATGAGTTGCCAAGAAGCATTGTCCTGGCTCCGCGGCGGCAAGGTCGGTCTGCGCTGGGTCCCCGGTCACAGAAATGTGGTAGGGAACATAGGTGCGGACGGACTGGCAAAGCTGGGGGCGGGGGGGGAGCGGTGCGGAGGTAATAGACTCCCCACTACCACCGATCAGTTCACTGAAAAATGCCATAGAGGAAATCATATTGGAGAAACATAAAGAGATTTGGCAAAACCGGAATGATTGCGGGATAGCCCGAAATCTCTGGCCCAAGATAGACAACAACAGGACTGGGCAACTACTGAAACACAAGAAGAACCTGGTTCGCATAGCAGCGGGAGTTGTCACAGGAAACTGTGCGGTCGGAGTGAACCTCCAGAAATGGAAAATCACAAATGACAGCTACTGCAGAGAATGCAACGAGGAAGAAGAAACAATTGAGCATCTGCTGTGCTGGTGCCCGGCCCTAGAAAACCGACGCCTCCAGATAATGGGACAAGAATTTCTGGACGGATTGGAAGACGCAGCAGAGATGGACATTAATAATATAATGAACTTCGCACGGAACTGGAAGTGTTTCAGCACGGGGTGGTAAAGACGGGTCAAGGGTTAACAATAGGGTATCACAATGGACCTCAGGTCTCCGAGTGAATGGTCACTAGATGACCACACCCTTTCACCTAACCTAAGCTTGTAACCGGACAGCCATACCCCTCCAGTCCTAACCGAACGTAAGCTAACCCAGAACAATCAATCTAGTTAATTTTGGCACTTTACGTCGGGCGGAAGGCTATTTAACCACATATACTCTCGATAATATTCGAACTTCGCAAAATTATCGGTCGCCACTCGGTTTTACCATTACCCGCCGAGAAGGTAAGTAAATCGACAGACCTTTAGCCGTCTTGAATAAATCTCTGCTTTTTATGTTTCAGGAACACCTCGGATGCTGAATGGACCCCGCTGACCACTGGATCGCCGGAACGTCGCTGGATCGCCGCCGCCGTCGATGGATCGCCGCCACCAAGGGATCGCCGCCGTCGCTGGATGGCCGGAACGTCGTTGGACAGGGATTTATAACGGTCGCCGCATCAACCAATAGGATTCCAGGAAAGTATCACACAGGATATTAATAACTGTCACAAGCACTATGCTCTGCTTTTAACACTGAATTTATTCTGTTTCAGGTTACACAAAATGGCCGTGTGCACTCGCACTCACAAAATGGCCGCGCGACGCCATCTTGGCATGTCTCGCACTTCGCGTAGATTCTACGTCGTACGCAATGTTAATTACTCGCAAACGCGATTATTTATCGTTCTCTGGTCGGATATAACAATTAATGACGCGGGCGCACGTATCGATCGCGGATTACGACCGGTTTTCATGGAACTGCACAAGTTCTCCCAATCGGATATCGTCGCGTGGTTTTATCGATCGCCGCTCGAATTTGTTAATGTTCACGACTGAGAATTAACGGCTCGCGTTAACAATTACGAATGTTCACTCGTATACGACATTGCACGTCGCTCGCGGGTTATCTCCGATTTTTTATGAGATATCTCTTACAATGGATGCGTATATCGAGATTCTCTCGGATGACGGTCCCGTTTCGGTAATTAACCGAATTACACAACTTGCGTTAACAATTAACGACTTCGCGTACTTGGCGGTATCACTCGCCTCGCACTAAGTGATCTCGGTTGACCTTGAGCCTCACGGCACACACGCACGTTACGAGAGCTCCCGAGAATAGTTAATCAGTATTCTGATTATTAATTTCGGTAATTAATACCACTTTTGCGTTAATAAACACGAATTTAACCACTAACGGGATAACGCGTCGCTCTCGGTTAATCTCGGTTTTAATGAGCCACTTGCTCCCGGAAAAGACCTTATCTGCGATTGTATTCGCGCATCTCCGTTTAATCACTCGCGTAATTATAACGACTTATCATTTGCGTTAATTAAACGACTTTCCTTATCAGCGGGATGACGCTCCGCTCGCGGGTTAATCTCGGTTTTAATGAGCCTCGTGTTACACGTCCGCACGCCACGAGTGCTCCCGGGAAAAGACCCTATTTCGTTAACACTTGCGTTAACACTTTATCTTTACTCGCGTTATTACAACGACTTATAGCAATTAGCGGGATTACGCTCCGCTAGCGGGTTAACACCGGTTTTATACGAGCCTCTCACGACACGTCCGCACGTCATGAAGGCTCCCGGGGAAAGACCTCGAGTCTCGCATCGCAACGTCGCAAGCCGGGTACCGCGCGCATGCGCAGTGTTGCCAGCCATCACTCCTGGCTGACGAAATATTTTGCTCGCGTCGTTACGCACGCGAAAACAACGTGATATGGAAAATTCCGGAACGCTCGTTATTTATTTGACGCGCAATAACCGATTTAATCGATAATTCCCGAATTTTCCATTTACAATGTCCGTTTGCTGGAATTCAACAATTATGAATAAACATCTGCAAATTGACTTGCAAACGCTTATTTTACGCTCGCCTATCAGTCCTACGGTCGCATATATCCGCTCGCGTCTCTGGATGCACCAGAAACCTGTTTTCCGCATCGCGCATGCGCCGACGCGTATCTCGCGATGCAACGGCTCTACGGTGACGCAAAAGTCTCCGTCGTGTTTCCCGATGCCGATTTAGTCGGAAATAATCCATTTTGACTCGATCTGCCGTTTTCCGGCCGATATTGCCCGAAATTGTCCCTAGGGACCTGATCGGACCAATCACGTCACAGTATGCTCGGGAAAGACGTCGTTGACCTATTTCCGCTTCTGACCGTCGGATTTAGCCGTAATTACGCTAAACTCGCGCAATTCGACACATTTGTCGCTCCGAGACGCACGTCGCTCGAAACGACCAATCAGATGGCGAGTTTGCCCATTTCCGTCATTCGACCACCGGGATCGCTCCTTTTGCCTTTGTTCGGCCATCTTTGATCCCACTTGACCGATCCAATGCCAAAACTCGCGTTTCTTTACGGAATTCTCGAAATTCGCCTTCCGGCCACCGGATTGGCTGAAATCGCTCTTCGGTGTTCCCGGATCGCGTTTCAAGGGAATTTACGCTATTTCGACTAATATTAAGCCAATTCGATCATTATTGGCCCGCGGGATCATTAAATGTCATTTATTATGATTTTCAGCGGTATCGTCAAGTTGGCTCGACTCTGATTGGCCAAAATTGCTCTACGGACTCTCCGGGCGGTTTTGACGTTAAATTTACGTTAATTCGATCTCAATCAACTTAACTCGGCCATCGGTGGGCCGCAAAACCATTTAATTGCGTTAAATGTGAATTTCCGCGACAAGCAACCTGGCTCGTTCTCTGACTGGCTGTTTCGCCAAACTCTTACAATCTTCGAATTTTCGCGGTTTTCTGCATACGTGGACCTCGTGTACCTGAAAATAACTTAATCTAAGCGCATATCTCTTCATTCATTCCGCTTATTGTCCGTTTACTCGCGGAATCGGATCGATCGAATGTACTCACTTTTTGATCACACAAAATCTTTATTTCTACGACTAGGTTGTACATATTCGACTGAATCCTTTTGTCACGCGCTCTTATTGTCTAACCTTATCACTAATAACATATTAGTCCGCTGGGACATCGGGTACATATTTGTAACAAACAAAAATAAATAAATGAAAAAAAAATAAATCATCTATCTCGAAACTTTAATTTAACGGGGTTTTTGGAGGGCATTGGGCGGCGTCCTCTTCACGGATGATAATCTCGCCGTCCGCGGTGATCCTCAACGTCTGAGGCTGGTCCTGTCGTGGCTGCTCTGTCACCCGTTGCAGTATGACTCTGGGGCCTTCTGCCGGTTCCCGGCGTACGTCCACTTGGCTCGGGGTCGCCTGGCTGGCTCCCTCGCTCGCCCTTAGGTCCACTCGAGGCGGTGCAGTCGGCGGGTCTCCCGTCGGCTGCAAGCTAACCTAATGTGCTGGAAAAAAGTTGAAATAAATCCACTGAACGGTTGCTGAGTTATAACGATTTTAAGGATATATTGGAGGTATTTCAAATATATTCAGAAATGGCTGTGAGATGTTTTTAAAAATGAAAAATACTCTGTAAAATTTAAAAGTGATTTACTTAACGATTTAAGTTTAAAGTTGATAAAATTAACATTATCTGCCCTTATGGAGAATCGACATTTTTTTGCTGTAAATATAAATAAAGAAGTAAAATATTTCTAAAACTTTTTTTATATGTAAAACATACATAATTGATGTATTTTAAGTCAAAATTTTTTGCTAAAAAAAATTTTTTTAAATTGTTCAAACAATAGATACTAATTATTTAAATAACAAAAAAACATACTCAAACTGTTAACAGTAATCCTTTCTAACATATAAAAAAATTTTGAGTTGTTCGACATACATTCAGTCTTTATTTTAGTAATTTTGTATCAAAACTTTAACTTTTAACAGGTACTGTACGGGTGATACATCCTTAAGAGCAATCGTTTTATGTTTGATTGTTGGTTATACTTGCAGATCGAAGACTATGGAAAATGTTTTTCCAAGAAAATTAGTGATTTTTTGCAAAAATATTATACAAAATTAATTATACGAATGGAACGATTGAATATCCCAATAGAGCAAGCGATGAACAATTATTCTACCAAAAATTAATGGGAAAATGTTGGTTATAAACTCTTTAAGATATAGTTATAAACAATAGAGTTGTTAGACGTTTGAATATTTCCACCGTTAGCTGCCGAGCCATATAGTTACGATAGGCGGCCGATAGGTGGCAGCGTCGTCACTTGTGAAATGATTAATTTGTTAATTTTTTAATAAAAATGCTGTTTGGCGTATCGCCTTGTATATATAGTATATAGTCGTTAATAATTAATTTGTTCTTTTCCTTTGCTTTCGTTTAATTCTATAAATTATTATGGTTGCTTGATTAAACTCGCTTAGTATTAATTAGTGTTCATTATCATAGATTAGTTAGATTTAGTTTGTTATTTGCGCGTATTCACGCGAAACGTCGATGGATCGCGATCGGTAGAAATTTACAAATTTATGCGATTCACAAATTGGTGCTGCCATCGTTCATCCACCGACGGCAGCAATTAGCCCAAAAGGGAGCAAATACTCGCTCGCGGCACACGTTACAGGACCGCGAGCTCACTTGCCGCCAAGAAGTCGCATAACGCGCATCGAGGCTTTCGGGACGCCCGACCGCGCTCTCACCCCCCTTGGGGACCGATCTCTCGCCTGCCTTGCTTTGCCTGCTTGCTTGTGCCTGCTTGTGCCTTTGCTATCCTGCGGATCTCGCTTCTATCTGTGTGATGCTGTGCCTGAATGCTGCATGCCGGCCCAGACGAGACGAGAATCCAGCGGCTACGAGACAGGACGAGAATCGGCGGACTTCACCCAGGAGACGACGGGCGACCGAACGGTGAGTCGTTTAGCCTTTTCGTTGCATGCGCACCTTCGCTATTCGCTTTTTCGCTTTATCACAAACTTAGTCGTGAGGGGATTATAATTACCCCCCTCTGGACCTTCGAGCAATTATAGTACATCTCGCCTCCGGGAACTGACACCCTCCGTTCAAATGCAACAAATCATTAAAGTAATGATGGAGCAATAAGGAGCAATTAAGGAGCAATCGTTTTATGCTGGATTTAGTTCCACAAAGCTATTAGAAATATGTTTTTGAGTGAAAATTATAAATTTTACCACATGCCCCGGTAGTCGAATTGGTAAGACGCCCGAACGGAATGCGGGAGGTTCGAACCCTGGCTGGGGTAATATTTTTCGCAATAAGTTCTTTACACTGATTTTAATATTAAATTGATATCGATTTAATTATGGAAAGGAGAGGGAATTTCTAATGTTCCAACAATAGCTGTGTTTTAAGTCCGACAAATAATCGGCGCGCAATTTAATATGTTGGAAAATACGCGTATTAAATACATATTGAAAATAATATTGAGCTGCCTAAGATCCAAGCTTGGATCGTATGGCAATTTCCTTTGTATTGATTTATATCTTAAGGGGATCTTGAACCGAAGGCCGAACTCCGACGATGTCGCTGTTTTACCGACAAAATTACCGACAAACTCTATATCTGTCCTTGTAATAGACAAGGATAGCACCTATATTTCACGCATACATACGCACGACACACATCCGACACACGTATTCATCCTATGCTTTTATTAGACTTGCAATCTTGATTTCAAGGGTTCAATAATGTTGTGTCGTGTTTTGTGATCCAGGGAAACTTGTTTTCACGTTTGTACAAACGGTATATCTTTTATATGAAGCACGTCTTGTGATGAATTGACAGGTCGTCTGCCAACTGGAGACGCCATATTGAGGTAAATGTAGATAAGGAAATCTGTAGTTCCGTAACTTTTTCTCGTTTTCCATATAAAATGAGATTTTCCCCGAATCATTGATGTATGTACTGCAATCCTGGAGAAGCATTTTCAATTCTGTCAAATTAACGCGACGCTGTATGAGTACAGATTTTTTCGGTATACAGGTCCCCTATTATCGACATCATCGCAGAGATAGTCAAGAATAGCACCTATTGCACGCACACATACGCACGACACACATACACATCGTATGCTTTATTAGACTTGTAATCTTCATTTCAAGGGTTCAATAATATTGTTCGTGTTTTGCAATTCAGGAAAACTTGTTTTCACGTTCGTACAAACGGTATGTCTTTTATATGAAACACATCTTGTGATGAATTGACAGGCCGTCTGCCAACTAGACGCCATATTGAGGTAAATAAAAATAAGGAAATCTGTAGTTCCGTAACTTTTTCTCGTTTTCCATATAAAATGAGATTTTCCCTGAATCATTGATGTATGTACTGCAATCCTGGAGAAGCATTTTCAATTCTGTCAAGTTAACGCGACGCTGTATGAGTAGAGACTTTTGTCGGTAAAACAGACGGGTTCAGGATCCCCTTAACGATCTTAACATATATTGTATAAATTTTACGTTTTTTGTAAATATTAAAAAAAAAATTAACTTTAAAAGGGGAGCAATTCTTGATTCTGAAGGAGCAATAAAGGACCATTCGTTTGAACTATTGTTTATTAAAAAATATGAATTTCCAGCGCCAACTTATTTCCTGTACCAATTTCATACCATTTTCCGTTTTAAGCATTACTTCCTCTAACTGTTTGGTGAACATCTCAACTGCTTCTTTATTACCTTGGAAGCAGTAATCCAATATTAAATAACAGAAGAACAGCGGCCACTCACATTCGATATTCTCAAACATATGGAGTTTCCATGGTTCATAATACAACCTATTTCCAAGGATATAATCATTAGTCAAATTAAATATACAAAAATGTGCTAAATAAATAATACCTATTGACATCCTCTGACGTTTTATATCCATGCATAAAAAAATATGGATCACAGTGGGTAATATAATTACAGAAATATTATTACAAATATTACAAATACGGTAATTCTATAGCAGCAAAAATTTAATAGATTTTATTAAGTATATTATTATTCTAAATTCTTACTTTATTTTTTTAACAGCACGAAATACAATACTAAAGTATTCTAACTTTTTAAGTAATTTATTAAAAACTTACCATGTAATTTTCACCGACCATCCAATGATCGATAATAATTGATTGTGATCGTCGTAAGCTCCTTTACGACGATCGTAACGCTCGTCGTGACAGTTATCGTAACCTCATCGATGAGTTGCAACTTGAACTCTGACGATTACGACGCTTGTCTAGCGTTACAACAGTAACCTAATCTGTCAGCCTTCTCGACGTGCAAAGAAAAGTGCAGAGATATATTAACATAGATATATTGTTTACGAGAGCTTCTTTGCTTACGACCACGATCGCAGCGTTACGACAGATGTAGACGCACCTTAATAATTCATACGATAACTGTCACAACGAGCGTTACGATCGTCGTAACGAGCTTACGATCCATCGTAACGCTGCGATCGTGGTCGTAAGCAAAGAAATTGTCGTAAACAATATATCTATGTTAATATATCTAACTATAAACACACTTTTCTTCGCTCGTCGAGAAGGCTGACATGTTAGGTTATATTTGTAACGTTAGACAAGTGTCACAATCTTCCGAGTTCAAGTTGAGTCAACTCATATGATGAGGTTACGATAGCTGTCGAGCGTCGACGCAAGGCCCCTCCAATGCTTTAAGTGCCTGGAGGGGGGCCACGTGCGGCCGAACTGTACCAGTGAGGTGGACCGTGGCTCTCGGTGCTATAGGTGTGGCGAAGAAGGACACCGAGCCCGAGAGTGCGCGGCCCAACCCCGGTGCCCGGTGTGTGCCGATCTGGGCAAATCGTCGGGTCATCGAGCCGGAGGGAAAGCCTGTGCCTCAGCCAAGAGGAGGACCAAGCCGGGTAGAAGGGTGAAGCCTACACCTCAAGTGGGGGCCGAGGAGGGGGCGATGGATGTTGATCCACCGTCAGAGACTCCTCGAATTCCGGCTATCAAGAACATGGAGGTCGTAAAGACTTCCAAGAAGAGGCCAGCTGATGGCGGGGAAAAAGGCGGGGTTGAACCGCCTAAGGTCCAGCGAAAGAGGCCAAATAAGGGGAAAGAGGACAAGGACCAGCCCAATCCCCAACAAGAGAGGTCCGATATGGGTCTGGTGCAGGAGCAGACCCCGGTGACACTGCCTGCCAGTGAGCAGTGCGCAGTGTCAAAGCCTTCTTGTACGAGGGCAGGGCCCAAAGATGGGCAGTCTGAAGAGAAAGGGGGGGGGCAACCTCAGACACCGACTTGTAATGCCCCCTAGTAAGATCCTCCAAGCTAACCTAAACCACTGCCGCGCCGCCCAAGACGTGTTCCTGCACACGATGGCAGAGCGCGGCAGTGGACTGGGGGTTGCCGCGGAGCCGTACCGGGTCCCGCCGGACCACCCTTGTTGGGCGGTGGATCGGCGCGGCTCCGTGGCGATAACGTGGAGGATGACCGACGATCCAGTTGCCTGCGTCAAGCTCGAAGCGGGTGACGGATACGTTGCTGTCAGATGGGGCCACGTTTCGGTTGTGGAGGTATATATATCCCCCAACATGAGCGTGGCCCAGTATGAGGCGGCGCTGGACGACATCTGGGGATGCGCCTCGAGGATTCCTCCCGACCCGATGGTGATGGCCGGGGACTTCAACGCCAAGTCGGCGTTGTGGGGGTCCCCGGTCACGGACGCCAAGGGGAGGATCCTCGAAAGATGGGCGGCGGGCCTTGGGCTCTGCACCGTCAATACAGGGTCCGTGCAGACGTGCGTGCGGCGCCGGGGGGGGGGGGGGTCCATCGTGGATATCACGTGGGCTAACCCCGCCGCCGCGCGTCGCATAACGGGTTGGAGGGTGGCCGAAGAGGTCGAGACTTTTTCAGATCACCGGTACATAGAGTTCGGCCTCTCGGTCGTCCCTCCGGAGGTTTTGGCCCGCCGCCGAGGGGTGGCGTGTAGATTCCCCAGATGGGCGTTAAGGAATATGGATCGCGACTTATTTAGGGCAGCGGTCCACGCGTCCTTGTGGACGCAGAACTCATTTATTAATGAGTCGGCGGACGTGGACGATGCAGCCGAGCGGATCGGGAACTTGATGACTGCGGCGTGTGACGTTGCCATGCCCCGATCCCGGCCTCGTCCGCGTCGCGCCGCGTACTGGTGGACGGAGGAGATCGCCGAGCTGAGGCGCTCCTCCGTCCGAGCCAGGCGAGTCTGGCAGCGGGCCCGAAGGAGTCGGAACCCGCACAGACTCGAAGAGGCCGGAGAGGGTTACCGCTCCGCCAGGCGGGCCCTCTCTCGGGCTATCAAGGTGGCCAAGGACCGAGCCTGGGATGAGTTATTGCAGGCCCTGGACAAGGATTCATGGGGGCGCCCATATCAGATGGTTTTGAATAAATTCAGAACCTGGGCGCCCCCTGTGACGGAGACCATTGACCCTGAGTTCCTAGAAGAAGTGGTGGACACCCTCTTCCCCGACGATCCTGGGGAGAGGGTGAATGGCGGTCCCGCTCCACCCGTTGTGGAGTGGGACGAGGAGCTCGGGGTCACGATGGACGAGATGCGCAGGGCCGCAAAAAGGCTCAAGGCCGGTAAGGCCCCAGGGCCGGACGGCATCCCGGGCAAGGCGTGGTCCTTGGCCACGGGGGAACTGGCCGAGCACCTGAGGGTGCTATACACCAGATGTCTGAGGGAGGGCCGGTTCCCCCAGGCGTGGAAGGTAGCCAAATTGGTTCTCCTCCCTAAAGCAGGGAAGCCCGCCGACTCACCCTCGGCGTATAGACCAATCTGCTTGCTGGACGAGGTTGGCAAGTTATTCGAGAGGATCATCGCCAGCCGCCTTGTCCAGCACCTGTCCCGGACTGGACCGGATCTGTCACCGGTCCAATATGGCTTTCGAGAGGGCAGATCAACGGTGGACGCGATCGGACGCATCCGGGCCCTCTCGAGAGCAGCGGCGGAGGAGGACAGGGTGCTACTGGGAGTGTCGTTCGACGTCGCGAACGCATTTAACACCCTGCCCTGGCCGGTGATAAGGGGGGCGCTGGACACCATGGCGTTCCCCCCTACTTGGTGGCCGTTATCTTCGGCTACCTCCGGGACAGGAGATTGGTCTACACCAACCGAGATGGTGTGCTGAGGGTGAGACTAGTCGTGCGAGGGGTTCCACAGGGGTCAGTGCTTGGCCCTCTCTTGTGGAACCTTGGCTATGATGCCGTCCTGCGAGTCGCCCTCCCCTCGGGGTGTTGGGTCAACGGTTTTGCCGACGACACCTTTCTGGGGGTTGAGGGCGACGATTGGGAGGAGGCCCGAAGACTGGCTAACGTTGCGGTGGCCCGCGTGGTGGCGGCAATGAGGATGGTGGGCCTCAAGGTGGCTCCCCATAAGACACAAGCGGTCTATTTTTATGATCGCTCCATGGGGAAGCCGCCTGGGGTCCACATACTAGTGGAAGGGACCCGTGTCCCCGTGGGGGCCCATATGAAACTCTTGGGCCTCTGGTTGGATGGCACTTGGAGCTTCGGCAAGCACTTTGCTCGCTTAGCTCCCAGGGTACAAAGAGTGGCAAATGGACTTGCCAGGCTTATGCCAAACCTGGGAGGGGCGAGCGGCCGAGCTCGCCGGCTCTACGCCGCGACGGTGCATGCCGTGGCACTCTACGGAGCCCCAATATGGGCTACGGCGGCGGAAGGCTCCGCGCGCATTAAAAGGCTCTTGCGTCAAAGGCAGCGCGCGGTGGCCCTTAGAGTGTCACGGGCGTATCGCACCGTCTCACATGCGACAGCGACGACCCTGTCCGGGCTCCCCCCGTTGGAGCTTGCAGCAAGGCAGTACGCCGAGGTCCATCGGCGTACAGGGGGGCTGCAAGCTGTGGAGGCCCCCGTCAACATGGACAGGGCTCGCAGAGCCATAAAGCTCCAAGAGAAGACGGTCCTACTGAGGAATTGGCAAGAATACCTTGCCAATCCGGCTATAGCCGGTAAAAGGACCGTTGACGCCATCCGACCCTGTCTGGCGGATTGGCTGGACAGTCGGGGATTCGGGTTAACGTTTCACGCGACGCAGGTGCTCACCGGACACGGGTGTTTCGGTGAGTACCTGAGTCGCATTGGGAAGGAGGCCACCGCGCGGTGCCACCATTGCGACGAGGTGCGGGACACGGCGCAGCACACGCTGGAATTCTGTCCAGCGTGGGATGAGCAGCGCCGTGTCCTAAGGGGGGAGGTCGGGAATGACCTCTCCCTCCCGGCCATTGTGGCGGCAATGGTCGGGAGACCCGAAAAGTGGCGGGCATTCCTGGCCTTTTGCGGCCAGGTAATGTCCGCCAAGGAGGAGGCGGAGAGGATCCGCCGCGGGGAGAGAGATCCTCCTCATGCGGTGGCGGTTCCTCTCCCACCATGATTGTTGCGGGCCTTCCACAGGCCCGCCTCCCGTTCCCCTTTTTAGGACGGGAGCACCGCCGCTTAGACCGGCGGCGAGGGTTAGTGGTGGGTTTTTGCTGTGGGCCTTTCGCGGGCCCGCTCTCCGCCCTGGCGGAAGCGCCACCACTGCCGATGCGGTAGATGAGGTGTAGGGAACCTCCGAGCTCCCCCCCTCCGACGGAGAGGCGGGGTCTGGAGAAGGGAAGGTCTGCGCTCCGGCGGGGATTCCGGGGCGTCGACCAAATAACTCCCACAACAACGGGAGGGGTGGCGGGGTGGGTGGTGTCCACACCCCGTCACAGAAGATAAGCCGGCTCAAGGTCAAAGTTTGAGCCAACGAGCCACAAGGCTCAGAGTCGGGAACCAATCAGGCTCAGCATCGGGGAGCGCACCGGATGCAATAGTAAATGTTCCCGGGCGCTCCCCGTAGATGCTGGTTAGGACACTCGCAGGGTTTTAGTGGGCAGGGCATGCATGCAGTATCGTGGGCGATGTGCATGCTATGCAATCCCACACTCCCCTCGGTCCCTCCCCGGGGTCTGAGGGGGTCTTCCTCCCGAAAGGGGGGCTACTGGGCAAACCGGGAGCTTTGGCTCTCGGGATCCCAGTAGTGGAAGATTTCCCTGCGTCAAAAAAAAAAAACTGTCGAGCGTTACGATCGTCGTAAGAAGCTTAAAGGTGCGCCTACATCTATCGTAACGCTGCGATCGTAAGCGATCGTGGTCGTAAGCAAAGAAGCTGTCGTAAACATTGTTTATCTACATAAATCGCAATGCGTTAATAGCGAAACAAAATCAAATCAAATGTTAAATCGTAATGTCAAATGTAATCGTTTTGCATCATGGAGAGATTGGAGAGGAATAAATTAATTATTGTGTGTGCTGCAGTATTAATGATACAATTATTCTTGCTAAGAAACATTTAAAAGAAACGAAACCTAAGATGGTGGGTTTGGCCCATAAATCGATCTCGCGATGTTCATGGATTCCATGCAACCTTATTTCGTGAATTAAAAAGCACTGATCATGAAGAGTTCTATGTTTACACGCGAATGTCTCCGAATAGTTTTGATTGCCTGCTGAATTGGATACGTCTTATGTTATTAAAAAGAGTCCGCCGAGGCATACGAATGCTTCTCGATCCTGAATTGAAGCTAGCATTAACTCTGTCGTAAGAGTGTGCTTTTTCTTAATGACCTCCTAAATTTGTTTTGCTTTTTATTTATTAATTACATTATTATAGTTATCTGGCACATGGTAACAGCAGAGTGTCCAAGCATTGGGAGTATCCCATTGGAAAATCTACAGTTCACAAAGTTGTAAATGATACATGTCGTGCTCTTGTAAAGGTGTTGCAACCTAAATATTTATCTCCACCAACCGAGGAAGAATGGACAAAAATTGCTAAAGACTTCTTTGAGATATGGCAGTTCCCGAATTGTATCGGGGCTATTGACGGGAAGCATATACGTATCAAAGCTCCTGTCAGATCAGGGTCTCAATACTTCAATTATAAGAAGTTTTTCAGCATAGTTCTCTTGGCAGTGTGTGATGTACAATATCGTTTTACGTGGGTAGATGTTCGTCAATATGGTATGTAAATAGTATATCAAGAATTTTGCTTCATTTAATGCATTAATGCAAATTTTATTTGCAAATAAGTTGTGTTGTATAAGTATGCAGGATCTGTTAGTGATAGTGGAGTTTGGGCACAATGTGAGTTGGGATCCGCTCTGAAGAATCAAAATCTTAATTTGCCTCCTTCTAAGGAACTTCCTGGTACAAGAGTGAAAACTAATTTTTGTTTGATTGGTGATGAAATATTCCCATTGCTGCCGAATCTCATGAAACCGTATAGCAGAACACAGTTACAAGACAGAGAGCGCATATTTAATTACAGACTTTCTCGACCTAGAAACACTATTGAAGATCCCTTTGGGATTTTAAATGCAAGATGGCGGATCTTATCCACTACAATCTGTGCTGATTCTAAGAATTTAGATTTTACGATTATGGCTAGTTTGCTTGCACAATTTCATAATGAGTGAAGAAAATGAAATTGCACCTAATAGAAGAAGCTATTGCCCTCCTAACTTTGTTGATAGAGAAATGGTGACAGGCCAAAAATTGTGGACGGGGCTTGGAGACTGGAGGCATCACAAAATGAATTATTTACAAATATTAGACGCTTCCCAGTCAGAAATGTAACCTTGATTCAAGGTTGATTCAACGTCGATATAGTTGACAGCTGGTTGAGTCGATAAGAAAGTCGATATTCTTGCAATATCAATCATGTCCAGTGTCGATTCAAGGTTGATACAACGTCAAAGCGATTAATAGCGCTGTTTTGAGTGCGCACTTATAAAATTCGATCAATTTATCTTTAGATTTTAATTCTAAAAAATATTACGACATTGTTTATATACTGTGACGTTGCGGCATAGCCGCGCGTGGCAGCGTCTCCGCCGCCGTCACAAGGCGCGGGGTTCGCGCCCGACGACGGGCCGGGAGCGTGCTGGGCGTCGGAGTCTCCAAGGGGCGCTAACGCGATTGTAGGAATAATTATTTACTCGCGCTTACTTATTTTTTTTTGGGAACGGTGTCCCACCGATATCGAGGGGAACGCCACGCCGGAGACCGGCGGTTGCCAGAGGATTGCGGCCCACCCGGTAGAGATTCGGAGGAGCGGCCCGGCGAGGCAGGGCACCCCTACGATGTGCGGCGTTGCGCCGTGAGGATCGAGCGATCACGCGCGACGTCGATGACAGCCGGACGACGCGCAGAACGGTCGCGCAACCCCTGCGTGGGGTGAGAAATCGACTCGCGATCGAGCGCGGCGCTGCGCTGTCTCTCTTCTGCGCCGTCCGCCGAGTCGACGAGTTGTCGGGGATCTTTTCGCTGTCGTTGTCGCAATTTGTCGAGTGTTGTCGTGCGTGCGTGCGTGCGTATCCGTCGAGGACCACGACCCGTGAGAGTGCCGCCGATCCGAAGGCAAGGAGGCCAAGCTGACGAGGACGAGGCCCGAGGATCGTCGTATCGGTGAGGTTGTAACCGGGCACGTTAGGTCACGCGTGATACGACTCATTCATCATTATTACCGAATTATTAAAGATTCGTGAAAACACGGTAGCCACTCGATTTTACCCGTTAAATCGAGAAAGGTAAGTATACAACTAATCGTATCTGTCGACTAATTCCCCTTTTTCTTTGTTTCAGGTGCCCCGGACTGCTGCTGCTGCTGGCCGCTCTCGCTCGTCGTCGCTGGATCTTCAACGTGGAAGCCGCTTCTACCAACGATGCCTGGACCTCGCTCGCCTCGGATGGACCCACAGGACCGTCGCAAAATCTCAGGTAAGTATCGTATATCATAAGCTTGTATCACAAGCGAATTGCATTAACTCGCACTGGATTTCTTTATTTCGCAGGAATATCGTATTACGGAGTATCTCCCGCTTGGATGGTGACTCAGGACAGGTCACAAGATATCGTCGAATGAATTCTTACACTCAGGATATCACTGTATATAACAATGTATTTATTCATATATTTTTGAATAAACAGTCATTACATTTCGATTCACAGTGATTTTCTTTCACCCGCGGTGTCGCGTCGTGATCGATAGTTACAGTTCGCTCGTGGCGCATAAAATCGCGTAAACTCGGAATAAATCGTCCAACGATCCGTAACACGGGTATCATCGGTTGTCACGAGAATACTCAGTATCCTCCCGTATGACTGTCCTTGGTTTCGTACACGGATGTCGAATTCGAAAAATGTCACAAGTCTCGCTCGCACACACACGATTCGCGAATAATTGTCGCATATCGCTCGGTATGTCGGATCCGCGGTTGTATCGAGAGTCGTGTCATACGATCCACGCTCTCCCGTCAGTCTCCTATACTCGCTACGCGTATATCTCGCACAACTTTGCACTGTCGCGAAATTGTAAGATATTCGCGGTTAACAGGATATCGCTCCTTACGCGGGATCACCGGTTGTTACGAGAGCTATAACGGATACGTGTTGTCGGTACCAGCTCTCCCGATAGACTCCTCGAGTGTTCGCTGGTCGATGGGCGCGTCCCCTTCTAGCGGGTACCCCCACTCTTGTTATTGCATCAGCCGTCACGTGATCATCGCCTGATCGCAACTACGCGCCGGATAAACAGGTTCGACAAACACTCAGGAATGTCGTTTGTCTGCTTGTTATGTTTCGTGCTTGTCGGAAACTATCTATTAGACCGCTCGAACATGGAATATAATTCGATTTTACGCGTTATACTCTAATATCGGATTATGCATGAATTTTCTAATCTAGGCTACGCACATCGCTCAGGCTTTGCATCTACACTTATGGCTGTTCGCTGATTACCCATATATGCTTAATTTTCAGCTCGGACATGTGTGCCAGGTTTTCGCGGCACCATCGTCGGATTCGCACGGGACCGCGATATTAGCGTTATTCGGCACCTCATTATGCCCCTCCTGATATTTTTATTAACATTACATCAGTGTGCCATGTTTTTCAGGCACACTCGACGGATCGAAACGGGATCGCGATATTGGGACTCGCGATGGGCTCGAAAAGGCATCCCTGGTGGTCCTTTCCCCGTAGATGGTCCTGGAGTCGAACTTCCGGCACAGACGTCGTAGGTCGACGGGACTTGGTGCGTCGCACTCCTGGTGACCCGTAGAGATGTTCGCACACGGTTGTTCCAGGGGAAGGTGTCCGTGGTGGGTGTTTCCAGCACCCAGGTCGGATCAGGGCGAAAGTCGCTAGTTAGGCTATTTAGGACCTCCGCCGACCATTTCCAATGGCCATTTGTTCATACAAGGTGTGTGCCAAAATTTCCCGGCAAATGGTTCGAAATTATAATTAATCGTTAATTATGCCTTAATTGGCATCTTAGTAACACGTTGCTAACGTTAGTTTACGTGAAGCATGCGTGTGCCGTGATTTTCTAGCATAAGCCTTAACTCGATTGCAATCACGATCGCTGTGTTCGCTAACGTCCTAATGACGCTCACAAGTCGCCTCGCCGCGATATATTCCATGTGACGTGATTTCCCGGCACGACGCATATACTCTGCTGCAACACGCTCGGACGCGTGTAAATGTTCGCGCTGACGCGCGATAACGCTGAATCACGGGGTTATCCCCTTATCTTGCATATAACATTGAGTCGTCAGAGCGACTCTAATCAACTCTCGAATCATATCGATTCGCACAACTGACAGAAAATCAAAGAAAATGAAAAGGAAACATAAATAATCATTTATCGCCATGAGTGGCCTTTAATCGTGGAAAACAAACAAAATGAAATATTTATTCTAACGGCAATCGGCCGTACAGTCTCGAATCGCGTACTCGTGTCGTACGCGGACGCAAAGTTCAAGTCTTCTTATTACTATTCTTACATACTAAACGCTTATCATATAAGATACTAAATAAATGACGCAAAAGTTAAATTCAAAGAACGGCAAAGAGGAAAAGAAAATCAAAATAACGCACGTTCGCGCGATCGGACGTGAATGGAAAAGAAACAAAATGAAACGATTGATCGTCACGTCCACAATGAGATTCGATGTCTTGATGACAATCGGCAAGCAACGATGAATAACATTTGACTGAAGGAAAAGCACGAATCAAGCCTCTGGCGTCTCTCGACTCACTCGGACGGGCGGATGACCACCCTCTTGGCGCACGCCTCCACGCCGACGATCCTCGGCAGGACTCTGGTTGGCCCAGCGCTGGTCCGGTTTGCTTCCTCTCGCTGGTCATCTGCACGCGGCTCGGACAGTGGAGTCGCCAATGCAGCCTCCGGCTGCATCCTCCCCGTCTGGTCTCGCGCAGCACTGGTTGCTGGGCGAGAGCAGGTAGCCAATGGCGACGGCCTGTCGGTTGCCCGACGCGTTGCGTGGTGTCGTCGCCTTGCACGTCCGTCAGCCTCCTCCCTCTCGAGAATCCGTCGGGTCTCCCGTCTGGACTCCAGCGCGGCCCTCCGTTTTCCCAAGACGGTGGTGGTGCGCGTCCAGGTCGAGGTGGTGGACATGGTGAGTACCTCCATGTCGGCCAGCTGCTCGGTCTCCTCCTCGGCCATCGGACACTGTCGTCGCTCATGCGCGATGACCTCCTCTATGAGGCTGTAGTACGGCGCTCTATCGTCTGGGTCGTTAGGCGTGTGCCACTCCCCAGAGGTATCGGCAATGGATACTGGCGTTGCTCCGGCCGGATCTCGTCCTCTATTTCGGATGGGTGTCGAGGACGGCAGGTCATACCTCGGCGTGCGCGGCTTACCGTCCGCACGCAGAGCGAGCTCGTACAGCGCGGAGAGCCCATCGTCGTCACTGAGCTCGTTTCCCATCTGGAAACGCGCCTGGGCCTGCATCGTGGCTTGGTGTCCCGCCACGTCAATCGTGACCCGCAGTGGCTCTAGCTCTTCCAGCGAAGTCCCCGAGTTTACTCCCAGTTTCACCGCGATGTCCGCTGTACCTCGGTTTTCCCCGGTCACGGCATCGATAATCGGCTCGTGTGCCCGTGGAGTTGCGACACGACCCGTCAATGCATCGTACTCCTCGATGATTTTGAGAATCGCGTCGTTGCGGTCGCGCAGCTCCTGCACCGCCCTAGGGCTGTAGTCGACATCCCTCGGGATCTCCTTGACCCGCTCTCTAATCATTCTCTCGTACTCCCGACTTCGGTCTTGCTCTACGCGAAATCGCCAGTATTGCTTCAGCTCCTCGATCGTTTTTTCCATTCTTCTACCTCCTTTATGTAATCTACTTCGCTTCGGTGTCCTTATCACTCGATGTTGCTCATGCGACGTCTCGATCAAGACTGATGCTCTCTCCAGGGCTCCCCTCCTTATATAGGCCCAGTGCCAGGGACGTATACTCGTACTCGGGGCACCTCTCATCAATGAAATTTCTTCTTCGTGGTTCCTCGTCATCGGGATGTCCTCTCCGATGATCCTCGTTGTTTGTATCGTGGAAATCGTTGTCTCAGTGCTGTGCCTAGGGTGCTTGGTGCCCCTTGACCAAAATTTTTCCTGATTCGTGTCTCTTCTTGCCCGGGTCGTCGGGAAGGCGATTTCTTCTCGTAACTCGATCGCTCTACCCCTCTCGGGCTGGTCGACATTCGGTTTATTCGAATTTTCGCTATTATCGCGAAAATCGATCTGTCGCGGGGTTCGAGTGTCCTTGCCGTCCACCGTAGCTCCTTCGTCGCTCACTTTGGCTGATCGGTTGTCTCGTTTGTGTCGTAGATTCTCGGCAGACTCGGCCGCCTCACAAACTTTCCCGTCATCTTTTTTGCTTCGGCTCGCGTTTTCAGGGCTCCCTTACCGAAGGGAACGAGGAAGAGTTGAGCCATCCAATCACAATCTCAGACGAAGAGAATGAAAATTCATTCCGACTCGTCGAGTCTGACGAGGAGGACAGCGAACGTGACGTAGGATACGTACACGCGATAACGAGGGAAAGTGTCGAGACCGAGATGACTACCGAGTCATCTCGGTCTCGACACTTTCCCTCGTTATCGCGTGTACGTATCCTACGTCACGTTCGCTGTCCTCCTCGTCAGACTCGACGAGTCGGAATGAATTTTCATTCTCTTCGTCTGAGATTGTGATTGGATGGCTCAACTCTTCCTCGTCGTCCGAGATCGATATTGGTTGGCTCATCGATTCGCCGTCGTCGTTATCGTCGTCGTCGTACGGTTCCCCGTCGATCTCGACTACTCGGCGGTTCTCATCGTCGTCGGCCATACTCTCCCCGTCGATCTTGACTACTCGGCGGTTCTCGTCGTCGTCGGCCATACTTCCGTTTTCGTCGGATGGCTCCCCATCGTTTCTGACTGGCGGGTTTTCATCTGACTCTTCGTATCGCGGTTCGCGGTGTGGCTTCAGCTTGCGCGCGTTGTACACGCCAATGGCTTGGCCGTTCAGCTCCTCAACCAGATACGCGTTTGGTCGGATGACACGCTGTATCCTGTACGGACCCTCGTAGACCAGATGGATTTTTCTCGTCAGGCGCCGACTCGCGTCTGATCTTCGATGGAGTTTTATCCACACCATCTGACCCTCTTCATACAGTGCCGTTCCATGCTTGTCGGCCTGCCTCTTCCGCTTACGCGCCGCTTCCTCGAGACGTTGCCTCGCCTCGACGATCTTCTGACGCCACGGTATCTCGTCGACGTCTAAGGGAATTAGCCTAGGATCTAATGTCAACCGTCCTACCTCGCCGCTGTTTAATTCACGCGGCGTGAAACCAGTTGATGAATGAGTCGTATCATTTAATACCTCCTCGACGCGATTAACAATACGGTGCCACGCGTGTTGGCGGTCGCTCGCGTACGCGCGCATTATGCGGCCTAACTCACGCATGACCCGCTCAACGGGATTGGACTGCGGATTGTACGGTGACGTTTTGCAGGGATCGAAACCCTTTTCTCGCGCAAAATTCCGCCATCGTTCCGTTACAAATTGTCCACCGTTGTCGGTCAGTATCGCCCTAGGTATACCGATCTCTGCGAAAAATTCCGTTTGCAATACGTCCATTATCGTGTCGAGCTTCTGATCCTTCATCGGATAGAGCTTGACGAATTTGGAGAATTGATCCATTATCACTAGCAGATATCGATATCCCTGGCCCGTTCGCAGTAACGGCCCAAAGATATCGAGTGACAGAGTGTCACCCGGTGTGTCCGGTAATTCATAGTACTCGGTACCCACCGTCGGTCTGGTGTAATACTTGGTAGCCTGACAAATCTCGCATGACGCCACCACATCTCGCGCTATCCTATCGAAATTCGCGCCTCTGAAGTAGCTTTTGAGAAAATCGAGAACTTTATCCGTACCAAAGTGTATGATTAATTTATGAATCTCGCTGGCTATCTTCCACGCGGCTTTACGTGGCAGCGCAATTCTATCGCTGTCGTTAAATTTCACGCGCAACAGAGTGTCTCTCATATACACGTTAACGGGATCTTCGCGCGCTCGTTGCTGTAACGCTTCGTCGTTCAGCTGCGCGTCTCTGATCACGTCGACTCATGTTGACGTATCGACACCCTCTCGGACATTGTGAATCACCGCTATACGTTTCACGTCGCTCGTCGGATCGCCGCTCGTGTTTCGCCTCGAGAGCGTATCCGCTGTCGCGTTTTCCCTACCGGGTAAATGTGTGATCTCCAAGTCGAATTCTTGCATAAATCTGAACCAACGCGCTATTCTACTGTTATTATGCACGCATGTACTCAGAAATTCCAAGGCTTGATGGTCGGTATGCACTTTCACGTGCCTACCCATCAGCAAGGTATGCCACTTTCGTAGGGCAAAGATTATGCCAAACACTCTAATTCCGTAGTGGTGTAATTTAATTCCGCGCCTTTCAGACTACGACTCGCGTATGCCACGGTCTGTTTCACCTCCTCGTTAAACGCTCTATACTGGTAGAGTCTCGCGCCTAATCCCGTTCTAGCCGCATCGACATATACAGGGTGATTCAGAATAAGTATATTGTCCCGAAAATCTCACATTCTTGACGCGATTCTAAGACGATTTTTCCTCTACAAAAAATTTCCCCGAAGCTTAGGTTTTGAGTTACTATTTTTTTAAATTTTTCAAATTTAAAAATTTTTTAATTTTTTAAAAATAAAACCAGTAAAATTTATAAGCAGTACACCCGGAACTACGAGTTATTAAAGTAAATAATTACCTTATCACATGTACAGGAGGTAGGCCTAGGCAAGGGCGGCGCGACTCACTGACATTCGCTGTCGCGAGCGCTTATGTGAGGCCAAGTGAGGCACCTGCTGCGATCAGCTGATTGTTGCACACTTCTTTTTCTCTCTCATTTACTCAATCACTCGTCACTTACTCACTCACGTTTCACTTCGTTCATCTCAAAGGAAGAACCGTAACACACGCTGCAGCGCAACTCACAACAAACGCGTTATCACGCCATGTATCAAGAGACACGGTAACGGCCGATAGTGTCTCGCGCCAAGTACACGCGGAGCGAGACCACCCCGTAACTCTTTTACGCGACGTGACGAGTTGCGATTTACTTGGCAAGCAGTCGACCGATTTTTGGTTATGTTATTGTTGTGTTGCACTCGGTGACCGCGGTGTGCACTCCGGTGTACTACCTCCAGCTCTCCGCACGCAGGGCGAGTGCACACCGAGGTCACCGAGTGCAACACAACAATAACATAACCAAAAATCGGTCGACTGCTTGCCAAGTAAATCGCAACTCGTCACGTCGCGTAAAAATTTACGGGGTGGTCTTGCTCCGCGTGTACTTGGCGCGAGACACTATCGGCCGTTACCGTGTCTCTTGACACATGGCGTGATAACGCGTTTGTTGTGTGTTACGCTGCCGCGTGTGTTACGGTTCTTCCTTCGAGATGAACAAAGTGAAACGTGAGTGAGTAAGTGACGAGTGATTGAGTAAATAAGAGAAAGAAAGAAGTGTGCAACAATCAGCTGATCGCAGCAGGTGCCTCACTTGGCCTCACATAAGCGCTCGCGACAGTAAATTTCAGTGAGTCGCGCCGCCTTTGCCTAGGCCTACCTCCTGTACATGTGATAAGGTAATGATTTACTTTAATAACTCGTAGTTCCGGGTATACTGCTTATAAATTTTACTGGTTTTATTTTAAAAAATTAAAAAATTTTTAAATTTTAAAAATTTAAAAAAATGCTAACTCAAAACCTAAGCTTGGGGGAAATTTTTTGTAGAGGAAAAATCGTCTTAGAATCGCGTCAAGAATGTGAGATTTTCGGGACAATATACTTATTCTGAATCACCCTGTATACCGAACGAATAACCCGATTGTATGAGATATAACTCAGGCGCTTCCTGAAACGCTCGCTTGATCTCGATAAACGCGTTTTGATAATCGCGCGTCCAGACAAATTTCTGGCCCTTCTTCAAAAGACCCTCCAACGGTTTCGTCAATCTGGCGAGGTTTTTTATGAACCGTCTGTCCCAGTTCACCAGGCCCAAAAACGATTGAACTTGCTTCTTGTTGGTAGGTTTTTCGAAGGACGCTATCGCTATGCGCGTCTCATCATTGATCTCCGCCTTGATCTCGCTAAACGTATGACCTAGGAACTTCACCTCACTACGTAGAAATTCGCATTTTGCGCGGTTCAATTTGAATCCAGCTCTTTCGAGCTTCGTTAGGACAAAATCGATATGACAGAGGTGTTCCTCTAGAGTTTCGGACGCTATGAGAACATCGTCCAGATATATGGTCGTGAATTCGTTCACTCCCAATGCCTTGTTCATGGCTCGCGTAAATGACGCACCTGCCGTTTTCAGTCCGAAGGGCATACGCATAAAGACGTATGTCTGCCCGTCGAAGAGAAAACCAGTGTATTGTCTCGAGTCCTTGTGCAACGGTATCTGCCAGAAAGCATTTGAGATATCCAGGGTAGTGAAGTAACGTTTTCGGCCTACGCGTCTAAATACCTCCTCTATGGTCGGTGGCTGCGCATGGTCGTTACGCATGTGTTTGTTAATCTCGCGCGCGTCGAGACACAGACGTATGTCGCCATTTTTTTTGACAACCACAACCAACGGGTTGATATATTGCGTCGCCTGTTTTCGCACGATTCCCTGTTTCTCTAACTCTCCTACGTATTCGCGGACTCGTTCGAGATGTTTCTCCGGTATCGGGTAGGTCTTACGCTTGTACGGCTTTGTCGTCGACATCTCGATCGTATGCTCGTAATCTACCGCTCTACCTAATCTACCGTCGAACATCTTCTCGTGTCTGTCGAGAATTTCGTCTAATTTCGCGCTCGCGTCTTCGCTCCTGATTAGGTTAACGCTCGCGTGTGACTGTATGGATTTACGAAATTTCACGTCGATGCTGTCGTCGCACGACAATAGCATGTTGTAGCGCATCTGGAAATCTATCCCTAATACAATCTCGAATGCTAATCTCTCGACCACGTAGAATTCATGTATGAATTTTTTAATGCGATAATTAAACATTATTCGCGCCTTTGACGCTACGGTCGTACCTCGTTCCGAGAACGCACCTTTCAAAGCGAATTTTTTGATCGGTTAAACATCTATGAATACCCCTGTTTCCCGTAGACTATCGAAACATGCTTTAGTTATCGCCGTGATCTGCGAACCCGTGTCTATAAGAGCTTTTACTCTTATCTGCTCGAATCGCATCTCGATCATGGGTAATTCGTCTAACACGGCCCTTTGCCTCTGTTCCGCTACCATTTCCTCGTCTAGCTCGGAAATTATCTCTCGGGTTCTAATAATAGTAGTGATACTATGAGAGTTCTGGACCACATACCTAGGGGATCTGAGGGGGGGTGAGGGGCGGGGGCGGGGGGGGGTAACCGAGGGACTGAGGGCGAGAGGGATGACGTCACGCGAGGGGAAGGGGGGGGATGTTTTACAGGCGGCGTCTCATATTACAAAGGAGGGTGAGGGGTGTTGACGTGACGCGGGGGAGGGGTGCCGCGTTAGGGTCGCGTAGGGTGCGCGCGGGGGAGGGGTGCCGCGGGGGGGCGGCGTGGGGGGCGCGCGGGGGAGGGGTGTCGCGTTAGGGCCGCGTAGGGTGCGCGCGGGGGAGGGGTGTCGCGTTAGGGCCCGCCGCGCCGGGCGCCGCCCGCCCGCCGCCCGCGCCTCCCGCGCCGTCCGCGCCGCCGCCCGCGCCGCCCGCGCCGCCCGCGCCGCCCGCGCCGCCCGCGCCGCCGCCGCCGCCGCCGCCGCCGCCGCCGCCGCCGCCGCCCGCGTTCGCGTTCGCGTTCGCGTTCGCGGGAAAATCCGCGTTTACAAAAAATGTTATCCTACCTTAATTTAGGGGGGATGCCCGTGTCCGCGCCCGACGGGGTGACGATCGAGTTGCAATCGCGTATGTCCAGACTCTGTACAGAGGGTCACTATGTGTGACTAAGCAGTGTTAAGTCGGTCAGTAGGTCAGTTATTGTAATCTGAGAGTTATGATATCGCATCTCTTCGCGTTCTCTCTACCCATCCCATTCGCTTTCTTTCGTTCGCGCATCATACGCTCGGTATTTAAATTTTAATATTCTAATAAGGAACAGATGAGGAGGATGTGGAAGGAAAATTAAATAAGTAAAAAGATATTTTAGATATATGGTATACATTTATTCATCTAGATCTACTACATCAAAAGATTTCTCTCTCGATGCAGCATACATAATATCATCCATAGCATACGCTATGAGTTCACAATCTACAATTGACGTGCGGTCGTAATAGTAATGGTTGCGCAAGAAAGTAACGGCGTCGCATTTTTCGGTAATACGATTTTTTCGTAGAAGACTTCCAAAGGTGCTGAGGGTCTTATCTACCTCTTTCGCATACTTATATAGCTCGTGACATACATACTCGACGCAGTGTGTGAGTTCGAATAAAGAGAATATAGTTGCTGGTTTCATGTACAACGAAGTATTGCCCGACGACAATTTTATAAGTTTATCGTCATGCATTTGTACAACTTCCAGTATTAGGTTTTCTGGAAGAGTCGGAATAGTCAGCGACTGACCGACAGCTGACCGCACGAGTTGCTCGACATCCCTGCGTCTTATATCGATGAGCTTCTTCCACGTGTAATAAAGCATCGCGATTTTATTTCCTCGGTTGTCGCCAAGGATCAATTCGACAAAGGAGGATTCATGTGGAGGCTTCAGACTGACGCTGACCCCAATTTCCAAATATTTGTAAGCAGTAGGTGTCAATGCGTATCGTCTGGTGAATAGACGCACCGCACGACGCTCCAACGAAGTGCTGTAGAAAAAAGAACAAGATGAGTCTTAAAATAAGAAAATTGGAAAAATTATAAAATAGGAAAAATTATAAAATAGGAGACTCTATAAATGAAACGAAACTTACTTGTTCACATTCGATGGAGTAGCAGCTTCGGGAATCGATGGAGTAGCAGGTTCGGGAATCGGCACGTAATAATTCATGCTTGCACCACCACCACTGTTGCTTTCCGCAGCGGAGTATATATTTTTTTCACTCTCGGTTATGGCAAGTCAACCGTTTGTACAAGACTGACCGTTCGCATAAAATTAACGGAGCGTATACGCGACAACACCCTACCTCTTTTTTAAAATTATGACGTGGTGGGGGATTAATGCTTCTAGAACGTATTCTGAGAAAAGGTGTTTATCAAGGTTTTGAGCGAACGTGTTGGGACATGTTTCACTGCATCATTCGATTATGACGTCGCTTAATGCGAAGCGAATGCATTGTTCAGGCGGATTAAATATGTAAACAATATCCACGATTAAATATCGGTGATAAAAAATGTTTGTCTCGATGAGAATGATTTAGCCGTCGCGGTGTCGCGGTCATGATCATCATTTTTTTCTACGAAGACCTGTTTATCGGAGGGGTTTCGGTTAACATTTCGGGGACATGTTTCACGACGTTGCTCGGTTATAACGTCGCAGTGTCCTATGGTGTCCTCTTTATTGTTTATCGAGGCATATTTCGCGGCACCATTCGGTTATAGCGTTGCGTATTATTTTTTGCGAGCGCCGAGATCAGGCTGCTAGACGTTGTAGGCAAAATAGTGCGTAAGCAGAACGCAACGTCTAAGGGATATTACTTTTCTGCGACGCCATTCGGTTATGGCGTCGCGTATTATTTTGCGAGCGCCGAGGTCCGGCTGCTGGAATTTGTATACAAAATAGCGCGTAAGCAGAACTCAACGTCTAAAGGATATTACCTTTCTGTAACTTATATGCTGAACAATAGATCTGATGACACTATGCAGTAGATGGAAGAAGAAACGA